>KV455022.1:26527-219784 GCA_001662575.1 Pseudogymnoascus sp. 23342-1-I1 | reverse complement strand
GGCAGCGCGGAAGGAAACAGGGCCGTAGAAACAGGAACAGGCCCATAGGGCAGGAACGCTGGGCGGACGCCCGTACAGGGCGTGCACATGTGGCAATACATGCTGCACAAGAGATCCGGATGCATTAAACGACGGCGAGCTCTATATGAGAGAGGTTGAGATCAGGGGGAGACCCCCTGAACCCCCCAGGCCTAGGGCGGCCGTCGATGACCCGTGAGACCCGCGCACGTGACAGTAAGTTTTTAAATCACGTGACACAGACTGCGCAGTGAACCTCGCGTAGGGGGGTCTGAGTTTAAGAGGAAAGCAAGCTTCCCAATTAAACGAAGTATGCCAATCGCGCATTTTCGAATTTCGATCACTAAGTCTGGCAATTTCTCAGGGCTCGGCCATTCACTCACCGGATACTAGGATCCCTAAAGTACTCGGCTAGATCTATTATACTCACAGACAAGTTGAACAAGTTGCCAATGTCGCTTGGTCGGGGAAGGCGAGGATCTAACGATGAGGATCTAGACTGTGATGTGTTGACAGTGTGGGATGTGGACAGTGGAGACCTGACAGTGGGACTAGTGCGAGGTGGACTTCCGGAGGTGGACATGTCTCAGCCTTGGGAACCAATTTGTACCGCGGCTTGTGTTGTATTTTGTTGAAGTGGACAATGGGAACCAAATTCCACCTGGCGCGACAGCCAACCCCCGCAATCTGGAGATTGTGAAGTGGACATCTGCGGATACGCCGAAAGCGAGGCTAGTATATCCGTTACGATCGTGGGTTCCTGGGCTAGGCGCAATGGACGTGGCACTGTAGATATTCATGGTGATGTCTCGCTCTGTTATAAGCATCGTACATACCAGTTACTCTCGTATGCCATTACCATTCCTTCTGTTGGGTTATTTACGAGACTATATCGTTACCCAGTATTTCTCATTCTCAAACGTTCCACAATGGCCACTGTCGACATACCTATAGGTTTAGCTATCGACCTTTCGAAGCATGCGGCGACCCCTACAACACACATGGAGGCCCCACGCGGGCAAGCAGCAACCGAAATGCCACCAACAGAAACACTTCTAAAGCAGCTTACAATAGAAGAAAAGGTCCAATTGCTATCTGGCACAGATTTCGTTAGCACTGGAGCTGTTGCTCGTGTTGATATTCCAGGATTGAAGGTTGGTCTAAATATAGGTACCTCGAGACATGATATCCACTGACAATTCTGTTCTCACAGCTAGTCGACACTGTGAATGGCGTCAAAGGCAGCGATCTTCACAATGGAACCTCGACACTATGCTTCCCGAGTACAGCATGCTTAGGAGCAACCTGGAACCGGGAACTGATTACTCGCATGGGAAAAAAGCTGGCGGCGCAAGCAAAGTCCAAATCTGCCCAAGTAATTTTAGGGCCTTCCATGAATATGCATCGTGATCCTCGTGGAGGCCGGAACTTCGAATTTTTCAGTGAAGATCCGTTACTTACGGGAGAACTTGCTGCAGCACTGGTAAACTCCATTCAATCGGAAGGAGTTGGCGCTTGTCCAAAGCATTTCGTGGGCAACGAGTGTGAGACAAAGAGGAGAATACAAGATGTTACCGAATCCTTAGATGGGAGGACGATGAGAGAGATCTACCTGGCAGCTTTCCAGGTCATGCTCCGCAACTCCGATCCTATGGCTCTTATGACAGCGTAAGCTGCCTCAAATCCTAGATCTGAAAACGTGTGCTAATTCTGGACAAGATACAACAAAGTTGATGGCGTATATTGTAGCGAAAATATCCCGTTGATACAGGATATCCTTCGAGGTGAATGGAGATATAAAGGCTGTGTCATGTCCGATTGGTACGGAACCAACTCTCAGGTTGCAGCTCTTGAAGCAGGTCTAGATCTGGAAATGCCAGGCCCATCCGTTTTTCGGGGCGCATCGCTGGTTAAAAATGTCCAGAACGGAACTGTGAATGAAAAGCTAGTAGATCAGCGAGCTGCGAGCGTCTTGCAGCTGATTGAACGAACTGCAGAAAGCCACTCGACGGAACCAGAAAAGTCTCTTGATGATAAATCAGGAAATGATTTGGCCAAAGAGATTGGGACAGAAGGGATCGTTCTGCTACAGAATAGGAAGTCAGTGCTGCCTCTACAGAAAACTCAGAAGTTGGCTGTGATCGGATCCGCTGCAACTGCTCCGCCAATATCTGGAGGTGGCAGCGCAGCTGCGCCGCCTCAATATCTCCAACGGCCGATTGATTCGATTACAGCACTACATTCTGATCCGGAATTGGTGAAGTGTTCTAGGGGTGTGAAGGTACATGCTACTGTTCCAATCTGTGCCGAAAAGCAAATGTTTGCTCAAAATGGCGAGCATGGCGTTGATGTGAGCTATTTCAACAATGGGGTTGAGATGCCAATCACAGAAGAATTCCAAAAAATTCCTCAGGTTGTCATGCTCGGTCGAATCAAGCCAGGCTTGAAGGCAGAAGGATTTCATTATGAGATGTCTACTACTCTCATCCCTATCACTTCTGGATTACATACTATAGGAATCCAGGCTACTGGTTCTTTTGTTCTTAAGGTCAATGGGAAAGACGTAAGTATAGCCACGTATATCCTCTTTCAATTAAGCTAACACTTCATTCTAGGTTTTATCCGAGACAGTTTCTGGAGTCACAGTTGAAGACTTTCTCTTCCAGCCTACACGCCTTGAAGTTCGCTACCAAATCACAATGAAGGCAGGTGTGCCCTACTTCCTAAAGTTGGTAGTCCAGCCGCATAAACCAGCAGCAATGACAGGCGAGCCATTAGTACATGCGGCCAAGCTCTGCTATATAGAGGAGTATTCTGATTGTGACTCAATCTCTGAAGCTGTAACCGTTGCAGAGAATGCAGATACGACTATCATATTCGCAGGCCGCAATTCGGAATATGAATCCGAAGGGTACGATATGCCTGATATCACTCTCCCTGCCAACCAAGTGAAGATGATCAAAGCAGTGGCAGCCGCGAGTCGGAGAAGTGTGCTTATACTCCATTGCGGAAATCCAATCGACGTGCGAGACTTCATTGACGATGTTGACGCAATTATCTGCGGCCATTTCCTGGGCCAAGAAGGAGGTAATGCTCTTGCTGAGGTTCTGTACGGCAAGGTGAACCCAAGTGGCAAGCTTGCTGTGACTTGGCCTAAGAAGCTAGAGGACACGCCCTCATACCAATATTTTCCAGCTGCGGATACGACTCGGGGATGGGAGATTTCTTGTGGTGAAGGAGTGGGAGTGGGATACCGTCATAATTGGGATTCTCCTCAATTTGCCTTTGGGTTTGGATTATCATACACGTCATTTGAACTTTCGTCTCTCGAAGTTACGAGGTCCAGAAAATCAGCCGCTGTTGACGACAGCGAAATCATAGTGGAAGTAGTCTTATCCAACACTGGGCCCGTCAGTGGTGCGGAGGTTGTACAAGTATATGTTGAGGATGTGGCCTCATCTATCCCACGACCATCTCGAGAACTAAAGGCTTTCGATAAAATTCACCTCGAGCCACAAACATCGGAGACTGTCAGAATTTGCATCAAAGAGAAGTATGCCTTCAGCTACTGGAACGAAGAGGCTAGATGCTGGCGTGCGGAGGCGGGTGAGTTTAGGATACACGTTGGTGATTTGGTCGCGCAGGTTCATCTTGAACAGGACTTTTCGTGGGAAGGGCTGTAGGTATTAGATCCGCAAGAACTGCTTTAACTTACTGTATTTATGTTGCTATTTTTGGACCTTTAGTCTAGGAATGTATGTATATATTCGAGACATTAGATACAATTGTTACCACTCGAGCAGGTTTAATCTTAAAATTATATACATGCGATTCACGATTGGTAGTGTTCCTTTTAAGGATTTCGGAGCAATTAAGAAATGGTCTTAATATGGCAGCCCAATAGCGCTCAATATATGAGATTCTTTACTCCGTATTATGATTATTACACTTAATAAAATTCATTTCTACATCACAATTAGAATATATACATCGTTAAATAATATACAGGAAGTAAGATTGGAGCATTATTCTATTCTACTATAAACCCACCTTTACTATACCAACAACGATTTCTACGTCCTTTCCCTCAACAACCAATGTCTCATTTTTAGAAGTGTTCTTTTCAGAAGAGTCTAATCTCCAACCACGGGGCGGAGTTACTTCACAGTGAGTTCCTCTCGGAACCGTTACCCGTATCTGTCCTTTGCTTTCTCCATCTTGTATTCTTAACGACATT
The DNA here is from genome assembly GCA_001662575.1 of Pseudogymnoascus sp. 23342-1-I1. Lineage (NCBI taxonomy): Eukaryota > Fungi > Ascomycota > Leotiomycetes > Thelebolales > Thelebolaceae > Pseudogymnoascus > Pseudogymnoascus sp. 23342-1-I1. The sequence continues at coordinate 215,529 of KV455022.1, read as the reverse complement.
TGTATGATGCCTGCCACTGTTTTTAGAGTAACATCGACCTCTGACAATCCAGCGAGCAGCGGCTTAACGCACCATCTCTTCCACCCCGGCTCAAGTGGCATTAAACCACCGAGATATTGAGGCAAAAGAAATGTTGGCCAAGTTGACCAACCATGAGCAAGCGAAGTATCGTGTCCAAATGGCGTGCCGTCAGATTTCATTGCTTCCCAGTGTGCGCCAGAATAATTGACATTGGATGGGTCCGCCATCATGCCCCAGACGTGCTTAATAAGTCGTACTGCCGCCTCGGGATCATTGTCAATGAAATCAGCCTCCGCTGCGAAGCCGGTTGCATAAGGACTAACAATCTTAATCCTATCCCAGCCTTCGATTCCCTGATAAGCCGTAGGGTTTTCCGTGTAGTCAGGTCTTAACCGGTCTGACTTAGGTGGTACAATACCAGTCGAAACAGCATAGGCGTTCACATCTTGACAGATACCCAATGGATTCGATGTGCAACTCATCTTCATCACCTGTCCTTTCTCGCTCCACAGATGATCCTCGATGCTGCGTTTTAGCGACTCTAAACGGTTTGTATAGCAATCGGCCATATGAAGTACGCCGCTCATTCTTGCCATTGAGGTCAATGCCTCATAATACGCCAAATTTATTTTAGTAGAAGCTCCGAAGATAGGACCACCCATGGGAAACCAGTCCACTGAAAAAGAGTCAGTAATAAATAAATGGTGGGGGGTCTGTGGCCTACTTGAAAGTGGTGGTGGGGCAACAACCAAGCCGCGGCTGTCCAGAAACGTCTCGGTGAATTGCAAAAGCTTCTCTAACTTATGCCAAACCTCACGAACAATATTCTCATCGCCAGTGTGAAGCCAATAGTCCTTGATTGCTGTTATCAACAACAGTGAATAACTCAGAGAGTAAAATTTATCAGTTGGTGGCTCCGTATTTTCATCATGAAGAGGTGCTTGCGCTGGGGAAAGATTTCCCAAATACCCATCGGACGTCTGATGGCTTGTTAGGAGGTCAATGCTACCCCGAATAGCCTCGAAACGACCTGTAGAATAATAGAGTGATCGTCCCATGACGTAGAGATCCCCCCCAAATACAGCTCGATCTCTTTTTGCACCATCTAAAGTACAGGCAACCTGATTTGTGCCAACGGCAAAATCAATCATTGTGCGCTGGTTGTTTTCTAGAAGGAAGTTGTTCTCATATAAAATCTGGCCATCCTTGGCGGCAACGATTAAATTGCGGTACAGAGCTGTATAAGAAGAGGGTCCACCAAATGCGATTGATCCAGTATTGTTTGCAGAACCTCCTAGAATAGGATGGATGTTCAGATCGTCCACTGTTGCAACCATGTCGCCATCTATTTCTAGCGCCACAGAAGCGCCCATGGTGGCGACCTTGACAGAAATCCAATCGCCTAGATTTTTATCTCCTAAGCTCCATGATCCCCGGGGTATGCTTGGGAAAACACTGTTGACATGAGATAACCCCTCGAACGCAGTAATCAAGCGCTTTTCAAGATCCAGACAGAATATGAGTCCATTTGCAACCATATGAATTCCCCAGCTTGCGCCCGATTGCTCTATTAAAACATCAAACTTGACTGTTATATCGGTCCAGCGTGTGCCTTGTCTGCAAGGTGCCCAATGTTGACCAAAGACTCTCGTACCACTTTCCGTGACTTCCCAGCTGGGAAGGGTTTCTCCTGCTGCCATAGTACACATCTCGACAGTCCTAACCCCGTTGTTGTAAATATTGTTCAATGCTTCATCCGAGCATTTAAATGACGAGGAGATCGTTGGTATCTTCTGACGTAAGTCACGGAATCCAATGACTGAGAATTTGACGGTGGAGTTTGGTGTTCGTAAGATAACCTTCTGGTACCTTTGTGACTGTTGAGTAAGCCTGGCCTCTAGTCTCATAGGCGCATCGGAAGTCTTGAGTTTATAAGTTTCTCGACGGTATGTGTTCATGGCGTTTGAGAACAAGAAGAATGGCCCATCACCTGTTTTTATTAGCCTCGTCAGTCGGATCAATTCAATCCTTGCGTACCTTGCTCGTTATTAATGCCCTCCCGGGTCTCGCTATATATAACATCAAACTCCACAGTCTCGTTTTCACTGGTCGCCGCTGCTATTTTGAAAACAGGTACACCCCCCTCACATCGTCCGTAGTCCAAGATGATATCTCCAGAGGATTCGTCAACAGTGGATATCGAGATTGGCGAGTAAACTTCCCCGGTGAGAAAACCATAACGTTTTTGAAAAATGGCGCATACCACTAAGCCATCGCCTCTTTGGGGCGCTGGCCAGAAGGAAGAAAGATGTGTTAGAAATTCTTGAGAACAAAGCGCTACTCGGTTGAATAATTTGATGAGAGGCGATGATTTGAGATCATTTTGGGTGACCAAATAAGAGGCCATTCTTGACCTTTGGTATGACAGTCCCACCAACAAGACTGGAGTTAATCTTATAATACCTTCATTTCATACTGCGACTTAGGCGTTGTTAACTATATATTGTGAAACTCTTCAGAGGGGGGATTTTGAGCTGGTCAACTATAATGTGTATGGCAGGACTGGCTTAGTCCTGATAATGCGATAGATTTGGGGTCACTGTGGGTCTGTTTGACGTGAGCCGGACGTGATTGGCAGGGGACATCCTCGGAACAGCTCACGGATCCTCGAGAACCCATAACCCCGGTTTGTGCGGGGGGTTGTCCACTACACTATAAGTCACAACCAATCGCCACTGTCCACTTCCAACGTCCACCTTTACGGAAAAACGCATTCACCCCTTTCTCTCATCCTCGCTGCCCTGCCAAACCACGACACAAGTGGACAAAAACAGCGACCACGTCGCAAAGAGGACTGACAATGCCGCCAGTATCTTTAGCATTAGGCATCTCGACACCATCAACGACCTCTTTTGTCTGTTCGCAATGCCAGAAGAGCTTCAGTCGGAGAGAAAATCTTTCCCGTCATCTTAGAACACGTAGGTGAAGGTTTTGTGGCCGTGTATTAGAGGAGTCTTTTCTATCTCAATCTATTCTCGTTTATTTTTCCAGTTTGATCCAGTCCAAGGCGATGCAATACAGCACTAGGGTCATACCTATTAGCTCTAAGATATATTACATTATATACATATAATGCGTACAGTAACTGATTAGTGGAGTCTCATAGACCGATCGATAAATACACATTCATGTTCTATATGCTCAAAAACTTTCACCAGAAGCGACATTCTGAAGAGGCATGAAGCATTACACCTACGGAATGATGATATTACAAATGCGGCGGGCGAATGTACCGGAGTCAGCAAAAGAAGAAAAAGGAACCCGACAAAAACAATCAACGGCTCCCACCTGAGCACAACGTCCGAAAACCACGCTTCTCCTTCCGATGCGACACTTCTTGGACAGGGCCATTCTCCATACATTCTGCAACATGGCACCGATAACGGCACAAGCCACTCCATTCAAGCCGCCCATTCCGACATTGCGCTCTCCAGTTCTCTTGGAGATACTCCAGCTCAGCCTGGTTTAGAAACAACCGAGGCGGCTTGGCCTCACGTTGCAAACCTACCATTCGATTTTTCCTTCTTGCTTCCTCCTAACCCATACGTCCAAGGTAGAACAATGGACAACTGGTTTACAGGAGAATTTTACTCGGCGTTGAACGAGACTAGCATTGGTTGGGATGATGCTGATACATCTCTGGGCCCAGTACTGTCAACCGATCGATGGAATACGAGCAGGAATAGGCAAGGAAATTATCAGTACAACAGTTTCCAGCCCGCGACTGGTGGACCTCATATAACGAGGCTATCCAAGGCTACGCCGCCCGATACTCCTGCAAAGGGACATACAAGCGGGGAACCTTCTCCACTGAATGAGGTATCCGATGGAGATGGATGGCCGTTCACATGGAACCCAAGATCAACTCAGATTCTAACAACCGAAGTGATATCAATTGCGGCCGATGACCCTCTATACCTGACTCACAATCCCGAGTACGATATCTCTGTTGACACTTATCAAGCTATTATCGATTGGTTAGATTGGACACATGATCACCGCTTGGTCAAAAGCTCACCTCCTCTTAACATTCCAAGCCTAGATGTTATGAATCTATTCATCGGACTCTTCTTTCAGCATTGGCATCCCCAGATGCCTGTCCTTCATTTGGCCACTTTATCGATGGACGAAGATCTTCCTCCCGCCCTATTAGCCGCCATGGTCATCATTGGCGCCACGTACAGTCATCGAAGGCATACGAGATCATTTACTATCACGCTTCTTGATCGGGTGAGACGCGGATTGTTAATGAATTCGGAATACGACAATGGGCTAGTGAGGGAGCCTATGATTATCTACACCTTTCTTCTACTTTGTCATACAGGCCTATGGTGGGGGAACAATCGTTCCTATGAGCTTGCAGAATCCCTACGAGGTTCTGTGGTGGACTTATGCCGGCGCAAGGGTTTTAGCAATGATTTTCGACGGACGCCGAACTTGAATCAGGATACTGTAGCAGCAAACGGTCTCAAAATTCGATGGAGAGAGTGGGTGTTTGATGAGAGTCAAAAACGACTCTGCTGGGCCGTTTACATGCTCGACTCCCAGTTCCCAACTCTGCTCAATCTGCCCTCTACCATTTCTCGAGGCGAATTATCTGGACTCGAGTGTCCATGCGATGAAGAGTTCTGGCAGGCTCCATCAGCACGACATTGGAAACGCTTACTTGGGCCAGCCTCTGTCCCACCTTCGATATCTTTCACTACTGCGGCTTCCCCTTTCGTTGTACCTCACATAGCTGACATTACTGATCCGCGGGGGTTACAGAACGACAAGCGCGACTGGCAGTCTGAGCTTTCTCCTATGAAGCTTAACCCGTGGAGCCAATTTATTGTTCTTCTTGTGATAGTAAGCCAGCTTTATGAATACTCTCAAGAAGTGGTACTTGCGGGGAAGATTTGTGGTGGTGATGTTTCATGTGACAATAGAGGTACAACTTGCGACTCTACTGATCGCACGGAATTTTCTACGGACACTGCCAGCCAAATAAGAGAAATGCTACGGGGCCCCTCAGAGACAGAAGGATGGCCCATCTGGAAGCATCTTGCCAAAAGAAAGATGCAACTCTTAGGTAACAAGCCCCAACTCCCATTTTTGTCACATATCGCAAAGATGGTTGTACTAACATCCCTATAGAATCACTTAACAGGTGGAATGAAACATACAGCAGTCAACCCTCAAAAAATGTACCGCGACTATCCAATGCGTCGGATCATTTCCAGGATACGTCTATTCTACTCTATAACCTTGGCAGACTGCTCCTCGAGATACCACTCACCGACCTTCAAGATGCAATTGGCAGGTCTGGGCCTTCAAGGATTCCCGAAGCAATGTCAAAATTATCAAATTGGGTCAGACTGTCTCCTCGGTCGCTAGATGCGGTACTCCTATGTATAGAAATGATTGATTCACTCGCGCCAGTTAATCACAACTCATCCGCCGAAAAACACTCGGCGGCGAGGTACAGTATACACAGCATCATAACTGTCTTCCTCTGCCATGTCACTCTTTGGGCCTTCATCAATGTCGCGTGCAAAGAACAAAAACAGGCGCTTATGCATTTGATCGAGACCAACCATAAAATAAATTCCTGCCACTTTACTGCGGTGGTAAAGAGAGTTTTAATCGAAAATGGCGAAGATAGCCTAAATTGCGCGGTTTCCTCGTCAGATGCTTCCAGGTTAATATTTATAAGCGCAGCGGAGGTGCTTACACGCATGGGTACTTGGGGTGCATCTTTGGGCTTAGCTATGTTGCTATATAAGAGGGCAGAGATGTAATTGAGACACATTATCTCTTCAATTATTATATTAAGACGTCTCAAAAAAAAATTAGATACAAATATTATTTTGCAATCCACGCGGGGAAATGAACTGCTCCAGACTGGACTGTAGTCCTGTCTAGCGATCGTGGGGTGGACTTCCAGCGCCAACCGAAGTCATGGCACCCCACGATTTAGATCTGGTACGCTTTCGGCATATATTGGAGCGAAGGATTCAATTGATTGATGAACGGTAACAGATAATTTCGTAAACACAGCTGCTGCGAGAAAATCCTGCCTTAATTAGTAGCCACCTGACACAACATGACGCCCAGCATGAAAAGAGACCACATTGATGTCCACTTGATCGCCCCATTATTGTCCACCTACCGACCCGTCTTGGGCGTCCACTTCTGGTTGCCACGCGGTCAGGTTTAGTTTATCCTGATTTCCCCATTTCCTCGATTTCCCCACAAACCCCGCCTCTGGGGAGAGCTTTGTCTCACCCTTGTTTGTATTCCGGGGATGTTCAATGCACCTCATTAGCAGTTCTCCGCACAGAGCCTTCCGTGTCTGCGAAGTGGCGTTGTTAGGGAGTTGTTCGGCGCGACGACGTAGAATGATCGGCTGGGTGCTTTATTAAGGAGCTGTACCTGCTGCTATTCCTATGGCATATCTCACATCGACACCCATACATCTGGTCCCCAATTTAACCCAGCCCCAAAAACAATTCTACGATGTCGACATCGGTAAAGGGGAAAGACGAAACTGTTGTTGAGATGGTGGAGCACTCCCTTTCAAACTCCCCTTCCAACTCTGATCAAATGGCAAAGGTCGTGGAGCATGAATTTATGGAGGCTGAGAAACAAATGACCATATGGCAAGCTGCAAAAGCCCACAAGCGTATCCTTCTCTACTGTAAGTTAGTCAACCGATACTGTGTATTAACCATATCCAGTCCGTACCCACACGAGCTGGGACTGCATTAATGACATGAGATTCAGGCGCTGTACCCTACCTCTGTGGGATGACCTATGGCTACGACGTTATTGCGAATGGGGCAACCCTCGCGATGCCTAGTTTTTTGCTATACTTTGGAGCTTTCGACTCGGCGGGGAATCTTTTTATTCCCTCCATCTGGACCTCCCTGTGGGTTGCCATGACCAACCTTGGCCAGGCCGTTGGCTCGTTGATTGGCGGCCCCCTTGCACATCGATTTGGCCGTCGATATATCATCATGGTTTTTTCTATTGTGAGTATTGTTGGCGTTGCTCTCCAGTTCACTGCCACAACTCGAGGCGTGTTGCTCGGAGGTAAGATTATAAACGGTTTTGCCGTTGGTGGGCTGCTCGCCGTTGGTACGACTTATGCATCGGAGGTAAGGATGATCAAAGATCACCAAACATCAAAGCATTTTTTCTAACGGCATAGGTGGCTCCACTACGTCTACGAGCACCAATTCAGCAGGGCTTGGTCTTTTGTTCTGTAGTCATGCAAGGCGTTGGCCTGGGCGTCATACGGGCATTTGTTCCCAGAATGGACCCCACTGCGTTTCGCATAGTATTCGGCCTTCAATGGGTAGTTGGATCGTTACCTTTGCTTGCGTTCTTTATACCAGAGTGAGTGCGGCCGCCGAAATATATTCTACCGCCCCATCTAACTCTCTCCGTCAGATCACCCACTTGGCTTCTTTCTCGTGGTCGCACGGATGATGCAAGAGCCTCGTTGAATCGTCTATACAACGGAAACAACGTCGAACCGCGCCTAGATGCTCTACAGGCCACATTGACCGCAGAGACGTTGGGCGAGAAAGCAGGCTCCTTCGCTGAATGCTTCAAAGGCACAAACTTGAAGAGAACTGCTACAGTAGCTCTTCTGTTTTTCGGAAGCGGTGGTCTAATCGGCGCATCTTTCTTGAGTCAAAATATCTATTTCCTACTTACTGTAGGTCTGGAAGCTGTGCATTCTTTTGACATTGGCATCGGAGGGTTCTTTTTGGCTTGTGTTGCTATTGCAATCGGCTGGGTTTTTACCGATGTCATTGGACGGAGAAGACTCTGGCTTGTTGGCGTTTCTGGTAATTCTGTTGCAATGGCGGTTATTGGTGCTCTATCGTTTGATTCTTCGAGAGCTGGGCTTTGGGCCATTGCTGTCTTGATGTAAGTCGTCCACTTGTTACTTATTCATCCTTCATATTTATTCAATTTTGCAATGAGCGCATAGCTAACTTGTCACCCAGGAATGTCCTCATCTCGTTCCAAATTTATACCTGCGTCTCGACTTCCTGGACTATGGCGCCAGAACTCTCATCATACCGCTTGCGGCAACATACCCAGTCATTCGGCTACGTCATTCAAGCACTTTCCTCGTGGTTATTCCAATTCGCCGTACCATAGTTAGTATTCTCCATGTCCCTAGTGTCTCATACCAGTTTGGAATTTTTATACAGGATGTGGTGAAGCAACTGTATTAATTTCCTGTTGAATACGCGTCTTCAACGATTTAAATTTGTGTTTAAAAGGTGAACATTAAACTGACTTCCAAAAGCATGTACAACGTCGATAGCGGTAATCTTGGAGCAAAAACTGGGTTTGTTTTTGCAGGTACCAGCGTTCTGCTTTTCTGCATCTCGTGGTTTGTGGTGCCTGAGACGGCTGGACTTACTGTTGAAGATATTGGTATGTCACTTTTTCTCCTCGCCCGTTTCAAGTCAAAACGTTATCATCCATTCCGCATAAAACAACACGAGTCTACTATATAGTGAACTTTTGCAAGAAAGGAGCTTGCTAACTCAAAATCTTTGCAGATGCCGCATATATAGATAACGTGTCGCCAAGGAAGTTTCACCTCAGGAGACAGACGGCAGTTGGAGTGTAATGGTGCCATGGAGTAGTTTAGAATATACGCCTTTTGATCTAGTAATAGATAATCCTTCTGCACAGGCAGAAAGAGTACATTTACTAGCTGCAAAAATATAGCCTAATTTGTGAACGGGATCATAAGATACAAGCACCCAACTACCAAGAATGTTGATATGGATGAACACCACAATAAGAATATACTACAAAGCATGTCTTAATTTGGTTTACTACATAGCCCCATTTACTTCCGTCACATGTAATGTTCTATAGTTCATACGAATTGTTTCTTGGATTTGCTCTCTTTCTAACACAGAACAAAGCTGCAGAAAGATAACTTTAATATTACCAGCGTATAGGCCATCTCTATCAGTGTGTATGCATGGTTTAACTTCCGTCTTTAGGTATAATAGTGACATCTGCCTTTTTCCGTTCATTACTGGAAATATCTTTGAATATAGATATAACCTAAACAATAACAAATTCTAGCTCTTTTTGTAACCCTTCGAGTTGCTTCTCATCCCATCCATTCACATCCGCAGCCTCCGGCACAACCGCCCACTCAAATGAGCTTCCCGTCTTTGTAAGGACTTCTCCTATTCCACCTCCATTTGCAAAAACATAATACTTCACGGCTACGCTATCAGCCGCACAACTCCATGCCGCCCCAGCTGGTATGAAAACCGTCTCCATGCCCCCTACTACGGTTTCCTTTCCATTAATAACGACACTCAGCAAGCCCTCTATGACTTGGATGACGTGATGCGTCTTCTCGAATTTAAATATCGTCTTCTCGAGTCCCTTCCCATGGTGCAACTTCGAGCCTTCAGCACAATATATCGAAAACTTGCCATCTGATTCCTTTCTTGTGGCAAGAGGCCGCACAACTGTACCACCAGTGATGAATTTTGGACCGGTGTCAGCCTTGAGGAAATATCCTCCGTTCTCACACACCCCAGGGAGTTGGGATTCCGTGCCATCCCAGGGTTGGGGGTCAAAAGAGGCCTTGTCCCGCACGGGAATCATATCAAATTTCTCAGTTGCGGCGATGAGTTTTGGGATGAGGACTTCGAACGGGTTACGGGAGTCGTGGGTGGGGAAAAGGGGTCCCGAAAAGGGCTCGCCGATGAAGCGGAAAAACTAGGAATGGATTAGTCGCACGTAGTTTAAGAGCAGTGGGAGATTTTGGGAGTTTGATGATTAGAGAAATTTCAGGCAGCGCTAGATATTGGAACTTAGTTGAGAAGGCCACTTACTTCTTCCCAACCGCCGGGAATTATAAGCCCCAGAAACTCGGTGTGAGCAGATGCAATTTGGTATTGATGGATTGTGTTCTACAATGGGTTAGTAATTTAAGGAGGAACAGGACGAAGAATAAGATATCAAAGACAACTCACAGGTGGTACGCTCGCAAAATCCCCTGGACCTAAAGATCTTGCCGAATCATTCGCCCAAACATTAAGCGTCCCCTTTACACACAGAAACACATCGTGTGCCTCTTTGTGATAATGAAAACCAATTGGCTTGTCAAACGTTCCGCCAGTACCAACTACAGCGAATGCGTTGCTTGTCTCTTTCGCCGTTGCGAGGAGGCGCATGGTAGACTTTGAAGTCGGGATAGTCCATAGCTCGCCAGTAAAACAAGGGAGTTTGTATGGAGTAGACAAGCCTGGAGGCGTAGTAAGAGTTGGGATCGACTCGGACATGACTTTGCTGTTGTTAAATTGATTAAGAATAAAGCTTTGGCACGAGGCTTCAGAATCTTGGTTCTATTTATTATTTCATAGAATATGCGACATTCAATCAGAGACCAAAAGTACTCGCGTCTATATTTGTCGAGGCTATCAAGGCCCTTTGGTTGTCGGCCTTCGGGGCTTCGGGGCGTCGGGGTTATTGATCCATGATAGATCGAGGTGGACTACACTCGTCTACCCCCTGTCTAATGCCAAGCAATTAGATTCATGTCCACTTTTAGGATTCCTAAAGATAGAACAATTTGGACGACCCCGCATACACCTCCAACGGCAATTGTTACGGTAGTCCTAACTCAGTGGACGTCGGTCTGTTATACTCCGTAGTTCTCTTCGCGTTTAATACATATGATTTATACGATTTTTGTCAGCGAGCGAAACTATCCCATATCTCAGATGCTTGATGAGCGAGTTCCATAACACTATATCACAATAAGGCTTTGACCTAGCCATCCTCGAGCGCCATGGATACAATCGCGCAATTTCCAAGTAAAGCAATCGCTTCTATTTTTTTACCAACAGTAGAAGCTTTCAAACCCCTCCTTGTGGCGAATAAATCGGAGATTCTTTCAATTCCATCAACGACTTATTCCTATGGACAACACAAGCGGCAACAACTGAATGTATATGAAGAATGTGCCCATTCTTCATCTTCGCCCATAATCATATTTTTTTACGGTGGAGGGCTTAACAAAGGCGACAAGATTGTGCCTTTTATCCCGTCATCGCTAGTCTACCACAATCTTGGTGCCTTCTTTGCTAAGAGGGGCTTCACGACAATAATTGCCGATTACCGCAGAGTTACTGATGTAGCACTAGGCACAGGTGAAGGCGCTGTTTTTCCATCTGGAGGCGAAGATGTCGGAGCTGTCTTGGACTGGGTCAAATCCACGTATCTACGGTCTTCCCATGGTATTTCCCAAAAGCCGCGTGACGTCTTCCTCATAGGCAATTCTGCAGGCGGTGTACACGTTTCTACGTATCTCTTGGATCCGCGTTTTGACAAACGGAGACATGCGCTACAAGAGTCTCAACTCTGTTCTTTGCGTGGTGCTGTGTTAATGAGCGTCCCGCTCGATTTCAAAGAGGCGACCCCTGATCGAACCGAAATTCTTCAAACTTACTGGCCTCAAAATTTATCTGGCACGCAGCAGCAAGCTCGTGATCTGTTCTGTCCAAATGGTCTCCTGCGCACCCGGAAGGCCGGAAAGGAATCAACGGAGACACTTCAGCCTGCAGATTTTAGCATGCCGGATATTTTGGTGATGCTGGGGGAACTTGATCCCGAGGATGAAATTGTCGAACCGAACAAACGATTTCTAAGTTTGTGGGATGACTGTTTTGGAAGCAAACAGGGAATAGAAGTGAAGTGGATGAGCGGACATAATCATATCAGTCCACCATTCGCGTTGATGAGTGGTGGTAAGCAGGGAGAAGAGTGGGCAGAGAATGTGATTGACTGGATGAAAGTATACAGAGTTGAAGATGAGGTGGTTGAAAAGAATACAGATTGAAGTTATCATGCCTTGGCAAGAGATTCAACAAGGCATGGTGAAATTCAACCAAGTTCATTGCCGATTTTTATAAATACACTTGCTTTATGTAGCGGAAATAAAAGCATTATAAAAAGGGTTACGAAACATGGGAGTTGCTCTATTTATCGTTTCAGAGGCACCATTTCTCTTGGCTATATCTTGAGCTTTTTTCATAGTTCTTTATCACCGACTGTAGAATTAGTGCTCAATAGCCACCTATGGCACCGACTTTATACTAGTTTATAAACCTCGCAAAAAAACCGTCCCTTTGATGATCGAGACAAGGACCTTGCATTCTTCGGCAAACAACGTTTTCCCATTATTTTGACCTAGAGAATACGAACACAGAACTGATCAGAGCAAACCGAGTACTTTTCAGCTCTCCGGCAATTCTAATGCCTTCTAATATCCGAGCCGTCGTCAGAATATCGTAGTTTGCTAGCCTTCGTGACATGTCCACTTCCTATCCACGTCCAACCCGTCCACTTACATATGTACACGCAAGGAAGGCTGGGTCATAACCTCCCCACGATCTCCCCACAAACTCCCCACAAACCCCTCATTTACGTCATTCATGTCATTTTCGAGGCATAGTAGATACGCATTTAGATTAATCCCTGCCAATTCGGTGCTAACTCTCCCTCCTGCTTTGCGGGGAAATGCACATATGTTTCGGTCAACGGAGCCTTTCTTTGATCCGTGATGGCGTCTGGATAATCAAACCTATGGACAGAGGGTAGTGGGGGGTGATAGCTTCGGATTCTAGATAGTTCCCCAAATATTTACCCGTAGGACCGTCCTCGTTCGTCATTATCGCCGCGGTGCCGCATCTTTGTATCATTTTGCTCCTGTCGTTTCACTGTAGCATTCTCAAACGTGGGATAAAAGAACCCAACGTCTGATACATTCAAGAGATATATTTTAGCCTATCTTGAGCATAACCGGCAACCAAGTCTTTGAGGGTTGTGTGCAAGAATAATATATGGCCCACCTCCAAGTGATCGTTGTCGGCGCTGGGCTGAGCGGCCTCAGTACAGCGATAGCATGCACAATTTCAGGCCATTCTGTTACCGTTATTGAATCCGCATCTGAATTGCAAGAGGTACGCTTCTCCCAATCTTTCAATAGGTGATACCCTTCAAAGCAACTAATTTTCCACAAGGTAGGCGCGGGACTCCAAATCACACCAAATGCAACTCGCCTCTTGAAAACATGGGGTCTGCCAGACTCCTTCTGGGCCACAGCTGCCGAGCCGACGTTCCTGGCTGTGCATAGATACTCGGATGGTAAAGTATTGGCCATGGAGAAAGATTTCAATACAAAGATGCGTAACAATTATGGGGCGCCTTTTCTCGATTTTCACCGCGTCGATCTGCAGCAGGCGCTGTATAAGCGCGCCCTCGACCTCGGTGTCAAATTTGAGCTGGGTCAGAAGGTTCAATCGGTCGATTTTGATATCCCACAAGTTACCACAGGTTCTGGGGCTAATTTTATCGCGGATCTTGTTGTGGCTGCGGACGGACTCTGGTCGCAAAGTCGTAGTTGCTTCTTGGATGTTAAGGACGCACCTCTTCCAACGGGTGATCTAGCGTACAGAGTTGTTCTCTCGTTGGACGAAATTGAAGACCCACTGCTGAGAGAATGGGTGAGCAACCCATCCGTACATTTCTGGATCGGCCCAGGAGCCCATGCCGTCGGCTACTCTGTGCGCGCCGGAAAGATGTATAACATCGTATTACTTGTTCCGGATGATCTTCCAGTAGGTGTCAGCCGTCAACCTGGTTCGGTGGAGGAAATGAAAGTTCTTTTCAAAGATTGGGATCCCATGTATGTCATGATTGCTCTGCATGCTTCCGACCTCAGGTGACTGACTCACCCTTTAGCCTTACTCGATTCTTAAACATAGTGCAAACAGTTGATAAGTGGAAATTAATGCACCGTACGTATATCGAGTTTGCGTTTCATTACTCTCTCTGAACAGCTTCACAGGAAGCGAGCTAGACTCGTGGATTAATGACAAGTCAACTTTTGTCATGGTGTAAGTAATCCACGCCTACTCCTATTTCTTCTTTGCTGACAGTAAGGCAGCGGCGATGCATGCCATCCCATGCTTCCATACCTTGCCCAAGGTGCCAACTCCGCCCTCGAAGACGGTTCCGTTCTTGGCCATCTCCTTGGCAAGGTTAAAACCCGTAGCCAGCTACCTCAAGCTCTGAAGCTGTATGAACAGTTGAGGAAAACCCGCGGCGAGGCGGTTGTTCGGGAGACGTTCAAACAGGTACTCCTATTACTTTATAGCCATCGTTGAAAACACCCCTGCTTACCGGTTTTCCACCACAGCGCGAGTCTTTCCACATGCCCAACGGCCCCGAACAGGAGGCTAGAGATGAACTATTCCTCTCTCAACTGGAGACTGGACTTACAGGAGACCCATTTCCTAGTAGATGGCAAGATGCCCTTTCAATCTTCCTCTCAAATTTCAAGACTAATTTATCAATAGGACCTGCCCTCAGGTTCAACCCTGGTTATATAGTTACGATGCATATAAGGAAGCCGAAAAGGCGTGGCTCTCAAGTTCCGCTGCTGAAGTACGATAATCCTTGGCAAGCAGTGCCTGCCCTTGGCACTGCAAATCGACTTTCGCGATGTTAACTGTGTCGTAATGCTCGGGTATATAGTGAAGCAGAGTTTCTTCTTGCAAGGAATTTCTGGTGATGCGGAAATATGTTGTGGCTATTCTTGAATGTAATGGATTTTGCCGAAAGGCTCCTCTCCACGCCCTTGGGCGCAATACCATGCCTACTTTATAATTCTAGCCTATATTTAAAGTTAAGTAATACCGTTGGTAGTGAACCGAAACAGAGAGTGCAAGGTCACAGAACGTTCGACTATAGGCGAATCTCCTACCAAGCTGCGCCAACAACTGTCCGTGCAACTGTCGCTTCCCCGCTCCCGCAGTGATCGTCGCTTGGACCCCACAGTCGTCACCATAGGACGGGCTGAGTACCCGCTACCTCTCTTCGCGATGGCGCTACTCGTATTTGGCCCTCTCAGCCACGCATGCATGCTCACACTGAGCCACTTCACTAACTGAACAATAACTAGAGCACACATATATCCCACCATCCCCTCTTCCGCCCCGATATATCTACTCACCCAAGAATCCCTCTATAACCCCCTCACCTCTTACCCTCTCGACCCTTGGTTGGCGCAAAAAACTACCCCCGCGGCCATGAACGAGACCGAAAATGGATGGAACCTTGAAACCCCCTTCTCAACACCCATGTGGGGAGTGAAGATGGTGAAGAAGACGCCTGTATTATACCCCCTAATATCATTTATCATCCCCCATTTCACCACAACACTACCATCATCGCTCATACCAGTACCCAGACATCGTTAACAGCCCTTAGATCCAACCCACTCCCCCCTCTGTCCCAGTCGCCGCCTCAGACCCAGACCCCGAGCCGACCTCCAACCACTACTACTACAATCCCGCCTCAGACCCAGACCCCGAAGCGACTTCCAACCCCTACTACCACACCCCCCTCAACCACCATAAGCGCAACCGGGGACACAAATCCCACGCTCCAAGCGCACCGCCCCTTGTTTTGGATCCCGAAATCTATAGCCCAATGAAACAACAGCCGAGGCCCCGCAGCCGCAATCCCGGCTTGCCGAAACACTCTCGTGCCTCCTCCCCGCCGCGACGCCGACGCTAATGCCCGGGCAAACCACCTCGCTGAGAACGATTCTGGCGCAGTATGCACACTATAATGATAAGGGGGCGATTGGTGCTGTGTGGGATGAACTGACGCTGGGGAGACGGTATCCTTATAGCGTGTTTGTGGGGGTGAGAGGGTGTTGCCGCGGTATGGGCATAATACGGATAAGTGGGCGGCGAAGAGGGGGAGGTGGGATTAATGGGGGGGGTGGGGTGATGGTGGTGGTGACTTTGTTGGACGAGGGATGTGGGTTGCCGCATGTGTATAATCTCTTGTTTCGAACTTTTTCACCTTTGGTATTGCACCAGATGTGGTCAGGACGAGTACAACAAAATCAAGCTTCTTGGTGGGGCGGCTGACCTAGATGATGTTTGTGAGGCTAGGGAAGCGAGAGGTGGTATAGGGGTTTCCTGCTGTTGTCGTGTTTTATGCTGTCACTGCAATACTATTGTCACCGCATAAACTTCTGTGCGTATATAGTCCACACCATTGCCATCAAGATATGTGAGATCGTGCTGGCTAGTAAACTTTACGCTACTACTATGATCGTAGTCGGACCAATCAATTGGAATCCCATTTTCAAGGGTGGTGGCTGATGATAGTAGACGGTAAAATTGCCGTATACTACCATCACCAGTAATTATTACGGGGTCAACATCCTCCCTTCACAACCTCATCATCACGTATACATTCCCAGACAAACCTACCAATGGCGTCTCAAGGATATTGTGGTTGGCTATGACGGAAAGGGAAAGCAAGATACTATATATTGGCCAAAGATGGACAAAAAATTAATTATGTATATTAATTAACGCCAAATAAAATATAGCCTATCACTACTAGGCTTATTAAAAATCAATAACATGGCGAAAGCATTTTTATAAAAAACACGAACAATTACCCACCCAAATACAGAGACATAAAACAGAATTTGGGCTCAACGGCATCAACGAATACATTAAAAAGACAGAGGGCAAGAGTGGCTTAGTTGAAAGGGTTACGAACGTCTTTGTTCATACTTTGAAGGGGCGCCGAGCACGAATATTTAGGAGATCAAAGACCCTCGAGATGAAGGAGGCGGCAAATGACGGTTTCTCATGTTTCCTGTTGTCACCAAACTCCCGCTGTCACTGTATAGTAGTACTGTTATCACCATATCCCCTTTCGCCGCATCCCCACCGCTATCCTCTCATAACCGCACCCCTACTGTCCCCGCATCTCTGCCACTGTCACCCCAAACATACCATAATCAAATCTTACAAATCTCCCCTCCCAGGGCCAAATTACGCACACGACAGCTTATCGAGCAAGGAGTAATATGATCTCCTTGAAACCACATCTCTGCGTTGCTATCACCCCGGAGAGAGTTCCCGACAAGCTACATATAAAAACATTGAAGTGAGCGGGATTTAAAATGGAAAAAGTATAATAAAAGTGAGAAATTTCTTGAGTTCCGAAAATAATAACTGTCTACTATTTTTTTTATAAACCATTTCCAACTATAATTATTAGTTAAACTCGACCGCCCTCATCCACATCTCTTTACCCAGGACCAACTACGTCAACTACTCCCCTCTTCGTCTTTCCTTACACAGACTCGGCATTCCCACCCTCCAACCTCTGCGTCAAGCTGCCATCAAATAAGCATTCCCGTATCCACCGCCACTTCCGCCACCCCCGCAACTCTCCTTACTCTCATATTTCACTTAACGACGAGTTCCCATATATCACCCAAACCATCACCTCACTATCACCTAAGCAACAGCTTACTCTGCGTCCCCATAGTACACCACGGCCACCGCATCGCCTCCACATCTCCCCCCGTCCCATCATACACGCTCTGCCAATACTGCTCACATATTATCACAATGCCAGAAAGCACCAAATTCTCTCTCTCTGGCGCCAATCGTAAAAAGACAATCCCGATCCATCCTCGTGTAACCTCCGTATGGCCCCCTTTCCCCACCCCCCTATCCCATCCTAAGCAACCTATCACCAAGACATCCGAACCCGCAACCCCCACCGCCACGGGATATGAGCGGGAGAAGGCTGCTGAGGTGGATAGAGAGGTCGAAGGGGCGAGGGAGAGGGGGGGTAAGCTGGGGAAGAGGAATAAGGTTAAGTGGGGTGTGTGGGTTGAGAGGGTGGTGGGGGTTGGTGGTGTTACTTAGCTGTCAGGGACGGGGGAGGGGAGAGGGTTCTTATATCTGGGTTTGGTTTATTATGTGATAAGTATATTCTGGTTGGTAGTAGACATTGGAGAGATGGGCGTATAAATCGAAATTCCGAGACTGAGTGAGGGATAGTTGTACGACCAAGGAGAGGAATGATAATTGACTGCCATGAAGCAGATGCTCCCTTACAAGCCGCATATCCGTCAGTTCTCCAAGACTGAGTATCACTTCTGCAACTCTCAATGGACGATCAACCACCACGAAGAATACCCCTTCCCATGCCGAACTACCCGTCCATATCATCTCAAGTACCCTTTGCGCGATTACCACCTCCCATCCATCATCCATCACAATAGCCAGAACGCTCTCTCATCTTTCACGACAATATCCCACAACCCCAAATAATGGCCAGAACGCTCTACACTCACAGTTCACGACAACCTCAATGGCACTGAGGCATTTCACCCCCCCCCCCCCCTTTTCTCCCCCCCCCCCCCCCCCCCCCCCCCCCCCCCCCCCCCCGCCCTTTTCCCCCCCCCCCCGGGGGGGGCGGGGGGGGGGGGACGATGGNNCCGCCGCATCACCTCCCATCCTCACCGGTCCATCTGCGGCATTTACCCCCCCCCCCCCACCGTGCCGCTCTGCCGCTCCCCCATCTTAGCACTCACCTCACTACTCCCGGCTTGGGGGCACAGTCCACGTCTGTCTCATCCCATCGCACCACTCTGCTGTTCGTGCGTGCGGCTGGAATTCTTCTGTACGTCAATTCAAGAGTTCTGTGTGTCAATGGAACGGAGGTGTACCTGACGTCGTGGCGGTGCACGCTAAGTGGACCCCTGGTGGAGTAGAGGCGATCCTTCGTGGCGCGGCGGAGGGGAGGGTGGAGGGGAGGGTGGGGCGGGCGGCGAGCGGGAATAGGGACGGGGATAAGGGTTACTACGAAATCAACCACGAAATACCTATTCAGTGGTGGATAGTAGTCGAGCGCAACAGAGTATCGCAAGTCCGTGGCATTACTTACCAGACGTGGGGGCTTTCCGTCTGGTCTAGATGGCCTCACTCGGGCGGCTATGTGTGCGCCACAACCCTCCCAGGAAGCCAAGTCGGCGAGCTGAACGGCGAAGCGGATGAAGACGGGGCAGTGGGGAAGCTCTGCTCTACGTACGTGATTGCGCGCGAGGGATTGGGGGGGAGCTGTTCAGCCTTGTGGTCAGTGGTATGGTGTGTGGAGTGCGTGGTGCATTGTTTGTGGAGTGTGGTGCATTGCATCTGTCGAGTTGTGGTGCATTGCATCAGTGCTGAGCTGGGAGGAGGAGGAGGAGGTGGTGGTGCTGGTGGTGCAGTGGGAGGTGCTGCGCCACGGGGACTATTGGATGGGGTGGGCGGCGGTGATGGGACGTGGTAGTGATGTGATGTGATGGATGGATGGGTTGGGTGGGCAGACTTCACGGGTGGGGTGGGAATGTGATGGGACGGAAGGGATGGATGCGATGGATGGGTGGTGAAGTGATGGGGTGCAGGGGTAGGGTACAGGGCTGGACAGGGTGGGAAGGAAGGCGGCAGGGGTGTTGCTACGCCGCAGGAAGCGAGAGTCACGAGAGGTAAGGGGGGGGAGTGGGTTAGGGAGGGATGGGAAGTCGAGTTTGTGGTGTATCTCGGTGAGAGTCGGGGAAAGAGAAAGAAGAGGGAGGGATGGGATGGGATGGTGATGGATGGGGTGATGACGCGGGGATGCGTGTGTGCGTGCGTGGGATGGGATGGGATAGTTGGGCACTTGACACGAACCGGGAAGGGGGGAAAGACGGGGAAGAGGGGAGGAAGACAGATCTCACTGCACTGTACTGTACAAACGCATCCCATCCATCCATCCATCCCCTGGAATCCAGGGAAGGAGGTGGAAAGAGGGAGGGAGGGAGACGATAGGCGCTTCACTGGGCAGCGACGTATGTACAGTACGTACGTACAGCGCCGTTTGTACTGTGCCGCACAGTAACTTCCTCACCGAGCGAACGGGCCCAACCCCGAATCCCAACGGAGAAGGAGGGAGATAGAACAGAACACGTGCTTTCCTTATCCATCTACGTGTTGTATCCATCTATCGTATATCGTATCTATCACACCCGTCACATCACCACCACCCAAAAAAAAACCGCTTACCTAACCCTCCCACCACTCGCATCCTCTCCCTCACCGGCCACGCTATCTCCCCGACCCCGACCGCTTCCCTCTCCCCCCTGCCCGACTGTGCATACCACTAGTCCCTCCCACCCCATCTAATTCGCCGATACCCAGTTTAAGCTCACCGTTTCTGTTTGCACTTGCCCGCTTCGGGGGGTAAGGGGAGGGGGGCAGTGGGGTGCTGTGTGAATCAGAGTACGAGGGTACATTTCTGGATGGGTGGGGAATGGGGGCTGTTGCCTGGAATCTGGTGCTGCTTGGAGGATGCTTGGAGGTGCGCGGATGGGCTTGGGAGGAAGGTGGAGGGAGGGTGGACAGAGGGTGGATGCGTAATGGGGGACGCGGTGGGACGCGATTTGATGTAATTGATGGGTGGGTTCCGCGTATGCGTTTGCTGCGTTTGTAGTGGGATGGGGTGGGATAATGTAGGATACTGGTGGAAATGCTGTGTGCCTTGGTGTTTGTAGTGGGATTTTTGTATGGTGGGATTGCTGTGATGGTGAGAATACTGGGTGGTGTGGTGGGACTTTTTTGTATGGCGGTGTTTGCTATTTCGTCACCACCCAAGCAAATTGATGGGCGGCTCTTTTGAGTGTTCGAGTGTCAGTGTCAGTGCGGGTGTCAGTTCGACTCCCCCCCCCCTACCAGTTGTGAGACTTGTCCGAGTGCGATACGAGAAGTCGTGCAAGTACACACTGTGCTTGTCCCTGCCCGTGTCTGTGCCCTGTGCCCTGGGCTGAACTTGTTCTTTCCACATACTAACACAGCACTAGAGGTACTTCCACGACTCTAACCACTCTAACCACCCTAACCACCCTAACCACCCTAACCACCCTAACCACCCTAACCACTCCACCAAAAATCCCCCCTTCTAGGCTTCAATATTTCCCCCTTCGCTCGCTCCCTTGCGCCAAAAATAACACTAACACTACCACTCCCTAAATAAACCTCACCTTCTACTTTATCCTTCACCCCTTCATCATCAAACAATTGCGCGTTAATTATCGCATCACATTCAATTACCATTATTCATTCATCCTTTTTTATTCCCCTCATCCCTCAATCCCTAATCCCTATCCTAATCCCTATCCTAATCCCTCACTTCCCAAAGTCACTTCTTGCAACACGTCAAAAACCCACGAGGGTTTGAGGGTCGCGACTCGTACTTATATGCACCTCTCCGCCTCCACTTCCTTCTCCCACCATCTCCACCCTCCAACGCCCATCACAGAATCGTGACTCCACGCTAAGCACCTCCTAGCAAGCTACATCAGTACTTCTAGCCGTGACGTCTCCACCCGCGTCAACTCCGCCCCGCCTTTTGCTGACTGCTGCCTAATCCACCACCACCACCAACTTCCATCTCCAATCCATCCTTTCCAACTCGAATCTCTCTCCCTCTCTCTCCTTTCGAACACCGTGTTTGCCACTACCAAATACATCGTCAAACAACCCCTCACAAACAAGGCCCCCCATTTCACTGCTTTATCGTTATTTATCTTGTCCTCGCCGCGTTGCCGCCATCTCACCAATTCGTTGTTCGTTTCTTGTCCCAAGCAAACTCACCAAAACCATCCCGACATCTCCGAGCCTCGTTCCCGTCCGCCACCATCCACGACATTCTTTTTTATTTTACGTCAAAATCGCCCTTATCCTGCCTGCTGGCTGTCAGCTTGCCTGGGGTCGCAAGTGAAAGGCTGATTGTAAGGACTTCTTCTTTCCCCTTGCTTGCTCCAATCCCTTT
The DNA here is from genome assembly GCA_001662575.1 of Pseudogymnoascus sp. 23342-1-I1. NCBI lineage: Eukaryota > Fungi > Ascomycota > Leotiomycetes > Thelebolales > Thelebolaceae > Pseudogymnoascus > Pseudogymnoascus sp. 23342-1-I1. The sequence goes on along the minus strand of KV455022.1, from coordinate 193,722 downwards.
ATCCCTCTTTGGCTCTTATATATTCCCCCCGCGTCAAACATCAAGCACTCGTCTCTCTGCATTGACGAATGAGCGGGTCACCGAGTCGCTTCTCTCTTCGGTGTACTACTTGGGCCGCCGGTTTTCTCTGGCCGCTTCCGAGGGTGTGACGGAGGTGACTCATTAAGCCCGGTTCATGCTTGCTTGCTTGGGTCTTCCAACATCCAGCCTGTACATCATTGCTGTACTGTTCTGGTGTAGTGGAGTGTAGTGCAGTGCATTTCCCCTCCTCGAGTCAACACTGTCCATCATATTCATACCATCCTCTCAGAGAACGCCTGGGCTAACTGGGTTCTTTTCCCACCCCCACAGTCCGCTCGCCGTCGATTCACCAGACGTGTCCAATAAGAACGCCCACGATGACCCCTCCCCATCCTCGACGCTCTTTAAAGACCACTTCGTCGTCACAAATGACTCCTCGGTCTACCACATCCGCTTCGTCGCTCGACACAATCTCAATGACCCCTCCTCATAAGCTTCGCAAAGGTGCCACATTTCACAATCCACCCTCTCCAGTATCCGACCACTTCGTCGTACCATGTCTTCCTCGCCGTTCGCAAACCTCGCTTGAGGATGTTGTCGAGGCTCATAAGCGTCGTGTTGCCCTGACCCTCGGAGATATTGACCGCGGTTTGTCTGCTGTCGACCTTGGTGCTCCCACCCCGACCACTCAGAATTTCCGTGACGATAGCCTTCCCGTGCCTCAGGGTTTCCTCAACCACACCGTTGATACAAACCGCCGCGAGTCCCGCAACACCATGTCGCCCATTGCTCCGCAAGCCGACTTCAGCATCGGTCGCGGCTCGCTGCGCCCTCGCCGACACAACCGTCGCCAATCCACCCACCACGCATCTGACAGCGGTCTAGGATCCTCAATCATGTCCGCCTCCTCTGAGAAGAGAGGCGTCGCCGCCGCCGGCGGCCTCACCTGTCTCACCGACGAGCAGGGCGCCAAATCGACCGTTTCAGCATCTGCAATCACGCGCTCCGCCGCGCCGCACCGCTCATCGCCAGACACCCAGCCGCGCCTTAGCGAGCGCGCGACGAACAGGATCCACGAGTTCATCCTGAAACCGCTGCTCGCCACGCCGTCTTTGAAGGACTTCCACCCCATCGTCGCCGACTGCCCGCGCAGAATCAACGAGAAGGAGATCGTGTGTCTGCGAGACCTCGAGAAGACACTGATGTTCATGGCACCTGTAAGTGATATCCATAACGATGATGACGCCGTGAGAGCCTTCACTCACTGGTTTTCTTCCCGCCTAAAGGAACACGCACGCACTGCAAAACTATACCTGGAGTTCTGCGTCACCTCGATCCGCTGCATTCAGGCTACCGTCGAATTCCTGAATGAGAGAGAGCAGACGAGACCAAACGACCGCCCGTACACAAGCGGTTACTTTATTGACCTTGTCGACCAGATTAGGAACTACGCCCAGTCTGTCCAGGCTAGCCGTGAGAAGGAGGAGGGCGAGACTGACGACATGGATGTCCAACCGTATGTCGCACTGCCCCAAATTGAGTCCTCAGCCGTATGCATCTCCACCACTATGACGCTACGCAGAGAGTCTAGTGGTGCCAGGGTGCATTCGCGCAGGTATAAGAAGGCCACTGCTAACCACCCGCGCTCCAGAAATGAGCAGATCAAGCTGTACGGCGGTGTTGCCAAGAATGGTCAGCCAGCCGAGCTCGTCCGCGTGAAGAACGACGGAACAGCCATTTCGCTCGCGACAGGAAAGCAGATCAAGATGGAGAGCATCGAGGATGACGAGAAGAACAGCGTCATGATGAAACGCTCGCTGAGCCAGGAGCTAGACGACGACGAGTCCATCATGCGCTCGATGGCGCGCCGCAAGCGCTCTGCCACCGCCGAGATTCAGGCGAAGAAGTGCAGCGAGCCCGGCTGCACCAAAGAGTTCAAGCGATCGTGCGACCTCACCAAGCACGAGAAGACTCACAGCCGGCCCTGGAAGTGCCAGGAGCCGCTGTGCAAGTACCACGAGTACGGATGGCCGACGGAGAAGGAGCTGGACCGCCACGTCAACGACAAGCACTCAGCGTCGCCGCGCCTCTTCAGGTGCCAGTTTCCGCCGTGCCCATACCAGTCCAAGCGCGAGTCGAACTGCAAGCAGCATATGGAGAAGAGCCATAACTGGGTTTATGTCCGCTCCAAGAACAATGGAAAGAACCGCGACCAGGCGCCGGCGCAGCAGCAGAACGCTCTGCCTACGCCGCAGACAACCACCATCCGCACTCCAGAGTCGGAGCCCCAACTCTCCTCCCCAGATGAGATGAACTGGGAGATGGACGCTGGGAATGACGTGAACGGTGCCAACTTCAACGACTTCCGCTCTCCGCTCGACTTCCCCACCTACTCCGCTGACTTCTCCTACAATACCAACGCCGAGCAAACTCTACACAACAACAACTACACCCTCTCCCCCGCTGACTCACACCTCCACTCTCTGCCGTCGTCCACCACCTCCCCCTACATCGACACCGCAGACCTCTTCCTCGACGACGTGACCGCAAACTTCGGTTCTGCGTTCGCCCCGTCCGGGAACGACTTCACACTCTATGAAGACCTCTACTCCGCCAACGTCAGCATCCCGCAACAACTCCCCACCCCCGACCCAGCCATCTTCGGTCGCTCCTACGAGCCATCGTACGCCTGCGTCGACGCTGTCACCCCCGCCCGCGCGCAGGGACTCCAGCAGCTCAGCCCAGTGGGACAGGGTAATACCATGCTCTACACCCCCGACTCGTCGTGCGAGGCCTTTGAGGCCTTGATGCCCGGTCGTCAGCACGTCGACCACAACCACACCAACAATAACGGGATGGGCACGCAGTTCTCGGACTTCCCGCTCTTCGGAGCCGGTGCCCCGCAAGGGGGGCACGGCGCGCTGTTCGGAGAGGTCACGGCGCTGGGGGGACAGCACCAGCATGAGGTGGGCGGGAATAGCGCGTCGCAGGAGATGTTTATGGCGTTTTATGGGGCGGGGGGCCCTGGGACGGCGGATTGGGGGGATGAGGGGTTTGATGGGAAGTGGGGTGGTTTGTGAGCGCTTGGGAAAAATGTGAGAGGAGAGGGGATGTTGAGAGTGAGAATGAGGGAGAGGGGTGATTAGATCTCTGTGCTATTACGACGTCGCATCTCCTCTTTTTGTTTTCTCATCTTCGTTTAGGATGTTACACGTCTTTGTTTGTGTTTGGTACTTGGGGTTACGACAATTGGATGCAAGAAGGCATACTTTTTATGATGTTATGATATGAATTGGAGGGTTTTACCCAGCATTCCGAGGGAAGCTGGGGGTGGGAGTGGGAGACGAAAAGACACCGAGGGCGGTGCGTGTAATGGACGCTGATGACGAACCTATCAGTAGTGATGGAGGGAAAGAGGCGTGTGCTTGTGCTTGTGCTGTGGTGCGGAGAGGGCATACACATTAGATAGAACCATCATCCCATTGTTCTTTCTTTCTTCTTTTACTTCTTTTTCTCGACTTTTAGGTAGCTGCATGTTTTCCTTCTCATCTTGACGGTGGCGCCGGGGATGTGGGATTGGATTGGATTCTTTTTAGGCTAGGGATTCAGACAGCTGAGGGGGGGTGGGGGGAATGTAAGACATACACATATACACACGCATTTTTGCATTGATCTGAGTCTGTTCGTATTTGTAAAGTGAGATGTTAGCTGTGTCGATTGTGGTGAGGAAGTGGGCGGGGTTGTGGGTATGTTTGTTCCTTGTCTTGGAATTTGAGACGGCTAGGGGTGTAAATTGAGCCACGTTGTTCTGAAAGCTTGGCTTTGCCGCTATAACACTTCTAATGTTTATCGTCGATCTCACTGAAGTCCTATCACGAATATTGGTAGAATTCAAATTTCGCAATGTCGTCAGACGAACGTGAAGCTGTTACAAAGTAGAGTTGTACCCCTACAACAGACCCCCTCGCCCCCGACTCAAACCCCTGAGACCAAACAATCCACCGATATCACCCAGTGCTACAGTCCACATATGATTGAATTATAGAGGGTAACGACAGGTCTCTCTCATTACCTATACAAATAAAAACCCCTAACCCCGAAATGCTTATGGGAAGAGCGATGAAATAACAGTTCGACTCTGTTGTAGAGATCCTGGTGGCAATATATCTCTTCTTCCTATCTGAATGGAAGGACATAAAAACAAAACGAATGCTTCTTTAGAGTAGAGTTGCTATGTCCCTCATGTTATCTCATTGCTGACCCATCCTCAGACTGGTTTTCAATTATGTGGCGTGCTGGTAAGGTACTACTTTGTGCTAATACCTAGCAATCATTTCATCGCTTTCAATCACTATCAGATTCAATATCCATGTCTATTACCTCATCCTCATGGTCTTACTCTTTCATCATTAACCTCATCATCATCCTCATCCTCGTAGTCTTGCTCCTCATAGTCCTGCTCTTCATCATCAGCCTCATCCTCATCCTTAGGGTCTTGCTCGTCAACATCAGCCTCATCCTCATGGTCTTGCTCTGTATAACCGTAAGAATATTCTCCTTTGCAGTACCCAATCCTATTTCTCACGACCTGTTCCGTGTCCTTGAGCTTCTCAATGCGCTGGTTATGCCCCTCGTCGGCATCAGCACCATACTCTTCCCTCGCGCGCTCTCTGCCTTCCCGCTCACTGCCATAGAAGAAATAGTATCAGCCAGGCAAGTTCAGCTCTGAGAGAGTGTGCCAGAGACAATTTGCGGACGAGGCTGAAAGGCCTGGCGGTGGGCTGGGAGTTGTGACAAGGTGCATCGCAGACAAGAGGGGAAAATCCGGCTTACGCTTCTATCTCAGCCAGCAGCTCCTCGTTATTGTGTAGCTCATTCTCCTCCCACTCTTCCGGGTTCTCCTTCCCCCACTGGTTCAGCTCTTCTGCTTGGCGCTTGTGGTCGTGGTAGCTCGACATGTTGTGTGTGATGGGCTCAAAGTCGAAAGAAGAAGCTCAAGGACAATTGCTACGAGATTTCCTGGGTGTTCTTGGATTCATTACTAGCCAGGCTGCGAGTGTAGCTAAGCATCAAAAGGAATTGCAGGAAATGGGCTGCATAGATTTATACCTGGGGATTTGAACTCTACGAGGCTCAGTAGGCTCTAGGAATGGTATGCATAGCCTGATGGTGAGTGGCGCCTACAAATGGGGGCCGCCGGTGGTTCCCAGCAAGGCTCGGCCTATCTGGGCAAACTAGCGTCTTCTGACATGCACCGACTGGTCAGTCTTTTATAGAGGAGGCTCATGCATTATCTAGCTCGCGCAAGGCTTTGGGAATGATTCGCTATGGTCAAAGAACATCACAACATTTAACCACAATATTCAGCGCCATATAGCATGCCAAGAGCTATGATCTGTGACTGACACCCACACTCATATTCGATTTCAGCGCTTCTGACCATTCAACGGTAAGCTCCAGAAGAAGCAAGTTGACTTGGTTGAGGATAAAGCAGCCAGAGGATCGTGTCGTGTTAGTTAGTCTCAAACTTGCCCAACGCCTCAAAACCTTACATTTTTAAGTAGGCTTATGCCTACTAATCGTTAGGTTTTCAAAGCAACGATTAGGCCCAGGGAAATGAAAGACAATGAAACCAAATTCATTGCCGTGTATGGGTGATCCTGACTGCTGGTACATGTATTCAGAAAGTTGGGCGGGGTTCCCTGAGGTGTCACCGTAACACATAAGATGGAGGTTTTCACTAACGGGGCGTTGCGTGATGCAGACAAAGCCAACATATGTCTACGAACCACATCAACTTTCAGCCGGAAGTCGAGTGGTTGGTAGGCATATGGAGACCCAATATTGGCTAGTGGGAGCCTCGACATGGGCGCCCAAAGTCCTACAATAGCTCTAACAAACAAGGCTCGCTTTGGTAGGTACTGTAAATCCCCCGGGTCCATTGCAGGGATGGCCAGTCATCGCCTTGTACAGCCTTGCCTCTTAGACTCGTATGAATTCGGATAAGTTAGACCCAAGAACAAGACTCACCTATTGCGCCCTCGGTTTACCTGAATCGTGACATGATGCTCTTTTCTGCCTGCCCATTGAGAAACTTGCCTTGTAGTTAACTCACTATACAACAGTAGCAACCACCGCTACATCCAACGAGAAGGGCACTTGTGAGGGATGGCTGTGATACATAGGGAGGGCTTCTCTCCCGTGTCTCAAGACAGGAGCTCAGCATTTCTTGCTGCTTCCGGAGAGGCTGGTAACCCGGAATCGCTCGTCAAGTAGGATTTTGCGACCTCCAGTCACCGTCTGTGCTGACATGATGCAGTATTGTGCTTATACACGGGCTTGGGGGTCATCCTCGCAGGACTTGAGGACAAAGTTCGAAGACCACCAGGGAAGATGCCGCGGAGAGCCGCTCGGGTTTTAGAATTTTCAGATCTCGCAAGAATAAGTACCAGACGCATCAGTCGACTCCTCAACTAGCCACAGCTACTACCCTAGTAGATAGCTTGGAAGCCGCTCCTAGTAGCGACTTCTGGCCTGAGCAGATGTTGTCCGACGACCTCCCTGATGCCAATATCCTGGTATATGGCTACAACGCAGATGTCAGCGCTGGACTGTTCCAAGGCAACAATAAGAATAGCATAATGAAGCATGCTCGGGATCTTAAAGTACGATTTTATCGAGAGGAGCTGTTGCAAACGGTGAATATGGGCCTTTTCACTGTATTGTGCCATCTAGCTAACTAAACAGGGTTCTGTCATATTCATCGCGCACAGTCTAGGTGGACTCATATTAAAAGACGTTAGTGAAACCCTACCGTTGATGGACTTTTCACGTATCTAATCCGCAAAGGCCTTTACGAGATCCTCGAACATGTCTTAGCGCACGAAGCTTATTATTTTCATAGGAACTCCACATAGGGGCAGTCAGTACGCTTCGTGTGGCGAGATCGCGTCGAGAATAGCTACATTAGGTCTGCTCGATACTAATAGGAAGATTTTGAAAGACCTAAAGGTCTACAGCGATGTCTTGGACAGGATAAAAACAGACTTTGTCGATAAAGTCTACCAAATGAAAACCAAAATACACTCCTTTTACGAGTCAAGCGGTTACTCTTCAATTAAAGGTCTATCTAACAAGGTGCATTATGCCTGTTTAGTATATCATTCGCTCAGACTATCACTAACAATATATCATAGGTGGTCCCCGACACTTCAGCGAAGGTTGACCTACCACAGTCCCTTGAGACGGTTGAGTCTTTGCCTGGCAATCATCAGACCATGATTAAATATAGCTCAAAACTAGACATGGGGTACCGAAGCATCCTCGCGGTTTTGCGAAATAACATGGCACATAACTTCGTCAACGCCACTATAGGGAAGATTCAAGGAATTCAGCCTAAGACCCAGAAAATATTACGTACGTTAGAATTGCCAGGCTTTAGCAATCAAGACTGAATCAGCGCAACCAGTTAGGGACGCCGCCACAATCCCTACTATTGCACAGCCGTTCTATAATCTTCCAGTAGACTCTTCTGATTGCTTCGTTGGCCGACTGACCATTCTCAGAGATATCAACAACGCAATACAAGATGCGAATGGCAAACATTACCTTGCACTCGATGGACTCGGCGGTATTGGGTAGAACTTCTCACTGCATTTTTAATGAGGACTGCTAACATGCGATGACAGGAAATCTACTGTTGCTCTCCGAATCGCGCGGGAAGTCAATAAAGAGCTACACTATAAGGTATTATGGATGCACGCAGGCTCATGGTCTCGTTTCGAGGAAGACGCTGCGATGTTGGCGCGGAAGCTCTGTTTGCCAGGAGCTACAGAGGCAAAAGTGAATAAACCAGCACTACTTCGGGACTGGTTTGAGAGCAGTCAGGCTGAGAAATGGTTACTCGTTCTCGACAATGTCGATGGCTGGGACGTGATGTTTGGCAAGCCTACGAAAGAACTCGACACCAAGGATCAACCAACTCAATACATTTCATCATATATTCCTAAAGTGACGAGCGGTCATGTGCTTATGACTACATGGAATCACAAAATTGCCGTTAGGTTTGCTGGATCTCAAAATACCTTTCATCTTGATGAGCTGGAACCGAACGCTTCCTGCGAGCTTCTCCAACAACAAATAGGGGGAAACTACCTAGTGGATAGCGCAACCCAGGACCTCGCTGCTGCTCTACACAACATTCCTTTGGCACTGGCTCAAGCAGCTAGCTTCATGAGTGTCAATAGCATGTCTGCAAGGGAATATCTCGATCTTTACAGTCGCGGTGACGATCAGAAACTAAGGCTTCTGAGTGGGGAGGGTGCCTACGAATTAAGCACTCCTATTGCAAAGACATGGCTTATATCTTTTAGAACAATTGAGCACGACGATGCTCTCGCGATCGACATCTTGTCATCGATGAGTATGTGGGACTCTTGTGATATACCTACTACTTTGTTGCCACTTAAGGATGATGAGATCGGGCTCCAAGAATCTCTGGGTACGCTGAAAGCGTACTATCTTATTTCATTTAAGACATCCACTAAAAGCTACAGTATGCACGGCATGATACGGTTGATCATGCGCAAGTGACTTGACGAAGTAGGAAAGTTCAAGAGCTGGGTAGAATTCGACATCGCGCTCATCGCTCGGACATTTTCCGCGGCATTGGACGAAGACGAACGCCACGGTCAAGCGTGGCAAAGATATATTCCCCATGCCATATCTGTCACTGAATCGGCAGCCTCTTTACATTACGAAGCAACGGAAAGCGAGTTGATGCAGGTCGCCGAGACCACAAGGGCCACACTGCTCAGCTATACCACATAGTTCTATCAACACTCCGGATCATACTACCAAGCAACCACCCTCCTCGAGGAGGCAATTAAAATCCAGAGAGCAAGGAAGGGCGTTACCAATATAATACAATTGCCAGCGACTAGCCGAAGTCAAGCGGATCATGGCGTACTACAGGAGGCCCAGAAGCTGAACGAGGAAGCGGTCGAAACAAAGAAGAAGATCTTGGGGCCTGACGACCCGAGAACCCTTACGAGCATCAGCAGCCAGGGTCTCATCCTGCAAACGCAGGGCCACCATGCAGCTGCAGCCGACGTCCATAACCAAGTCTTCGAGAGCCGACGAGCAATCCTAGGGCTCGCACATCCTGACACTCTAATGAGCATGAGCAATCGTGCCGTCTCTCTGCGATCTCTCGGTCAATTCAAAGAAGCAGAAGCCCTACAACGCATGGTCCTCCGGGAGCGAACCCAGCTCTTTGGTGAGAACGATCCCCTAACACTAACCAGCAAAAGCAATTTCGCCTACGTCCTACAGTCCAACAGCCAATTTGCGGAGGCCGAAGCACTGCACCGCGAGACACTCCTTAGCCGGCAGCATATCCTCAGCAAGAGCCACCCTCAAACGCTAATGAGTATGCACAGCCTATCCGAATGTCTCCGTCAACAAGACAAGGACCCTAAGCAGGTAATCGAGCTTCATTAGGGCGTCGTAAGACAGCGGCGACTAGCCCTCGGCGCGCAACACGTGCAGACGCTCGAGAGCATCCAGTGCCTAGGCAGGGCGCTATGTCAGGGTGGCATGCCCGAGGAAGGGAGGCAGCATATTGAAGGAGCGCTATCCGGCTTGCAGCAGGCGCTTGGTTTATCTCATCCCAAGGTCATGCTCTGCGTGGACGCGCTGGCGCAGTGCTGCGAGGAATGCGGTGATGGTGTGGCCGCTAAATTGTCCTATGAGCAAGCACTTGCTGGGTATGAGGCGACGTTAGGAAAGACGCATGTAACATATGTGGCATGTCATCGGAGATATGTTGAGCTGCTAAAACGGGCTCCAGATGTTGCTCTGGTGATGGAGCGATAGAAAGGAACCAGGTAACGTGGGTTGTAACAGGAATCGCTAGCCCGATCCTGGTAGCACACAAAATTAGGCAATACAAACAATTAGAATAGCAGAGCTCGAAGCGCATAATTTTTTGTGTCGTAGTGGACGTGGGGCTTCTCGAGGTTGAATATTACTTTCATCAAGCAAATAGCAATTAGTTCCCGCTCAAACAGCACCCCTTCCACCTGCCACTGACCGTATTACACGACGAATTAATAATGTCCATTGAAAGGACAAGATATTCTGTTGGCATGATATAAGATGAGGATGTAATTCCGCTGGGAAAGTATTAAGAGTGACGGATAGCGGACGACCAGTCAGTTTGCAATATTTTTCCGATATTAAATACTGGTATGTTTAGAACGGTATTGAGACCAGCTGCATTAGTTTCAGTGAAACAGATACTGAAACCGTTTCACTATTGAAGAAATAGCGGCAACTATAAACGATGGGGCAGTTACAAAGCTTGTCTTTAGTTCCCCCATACAAATTCTGTTAATAGAACAAGCGACACATGACGAATGATGTGATATTACACCAGGAATTAACAATGCACACTAAAAGCAGAGCAACGCCCAATGACCTACGTCATGAAATGGAGATTATGTAGTACGCGTTTGCACCATCGCGTTTATACCCCTCACTTTGATTTCAAAGCCGGGTTGTAAATGGTATCTTATTGGGTGTGCGGTGGTGGTAAATACACAACGTTGCGAGATTGCATACTTTCTGCGCGCATCGCGTGCTGGATATAGTAATCATATATTACATATCAACAGCTTGTGTTTCGCAAAGAGTGGATGGGGTATTAGTATTTGAAGCTCTGGAGGTCGCTCTTTTGAAGCCATAATAACACTGCATCTGAAACAATAAAGATACTTCCGTAAACATATCCATCTGAAAGATTTAATAGACTCATATAAATATATTCAATCATGGCTAGTGCTGCTGTCCAACAAGCCGTCAGCCATACATTCGGCCAAGTCATCGAACCTCTCGTTCAAGAGACGACGAAGGTCGAAAAACATGACGTTGCCACGGTGCTGAACTACTACCAAGATCCCGGTGATGGAACTCCACCGGTTCCTTACTACGTTGGGTGAGTGTCTTCATTCTCGGCAATATAAGGGAATCCCCCATTCTAAGACCAGACCAACAGTAAACCAAACACCTACGACCGTCCCACCACAGCTCAAAACGTCGTTATTCATGATATCTCTGGAGACGAGGATAAATACACCCTCGACAGCCATGGCTTTCAGGTCACCAAGCATGATAGCAAGGAGAAGGACTTCCTCGATGAGGAAAAGATCAAGGCAGAGTACTACCCCGAAGTGGAACAGCTCCTGAAAGATGTGTAAGTACCACTCACTCAAACCGAGCATCCGGCCGTCCATCCATCCTGTCCAGGCAGCAAATAATATCCTTTACCTTATACATACTAATACCCCTGACAGCACGGGAGCAACCCGTATCTTCATCTTCGACCACACCATCCGCCGCGCTGAAGCCGATTCCCGCGATGGCACGACCCAGCTCCGCGGCCCCGGAAAGAGGGTCCACATAGACCAGTCCTACCAAGCCTCCGAGAACCGCGTCAAGTACCATCTCCCCGACGAGGCCGACGAGCTCCTCAAGAAACGCTTCCAGATCATTAATGTAAGTTTACTGCATTCTCCCTTCCTCCCCAAATTAAACGACTGCAGTTACTTACACACACTGCCACAGGTCTGGCGTCCCATAAAAACCATCTTCAAAGACCCCCTCGCCCTCGCCGACGCCCACTCCGTCCCCGACACCGACCTCGTCCCCGTCTCCCTCGTCTACCCCGACCGCACGGGCGAGACGTACACGGTGCTCCCCAGCGCGGCGCACAGGTGGTACTTCAAGTACGCGCAGCGCCCCGATGAGCCGCTGTTCATCAAGTGCTTTGACTCGGTGGATGATGGGCGCGCGAGGCGGATCCCGCACTCGGCGTTTACGGATCCGGCGCATGAGGGGGGGGACACTAGGGAGAGTATTGAGGTTAGGACGTTGGTGTTTTATGATTAGGGGGGGAGCTGAGATGGCTGGTGCTGTGGAGGAGATTGGGGTTTGTGTCGCGTACGATAGGTGCATGTGACTTGGAAGACGCTGTTTTAACGTGCTTTAAATAATTAATGCTATCAACTTGAATTTAATAGCTTCGGGTGATTGAGTAGTTTTGAATCTGTAGAATGATGGGATATCCCGTCGTCGCGGGTTTAAAGTTGCGGAGAGCCCCTTACCCCTTACTATGCTGTATGTAGCTGAGGATCTATGCCAACAATTAAAGCTAATTAATAGTAATTCTTTCCTCATTTGTATTTCTAACTAGTCCCTAGTAATTGGAAGCCTTCCATTTGAATGTAGTTGCCGTAATCACCGCTGCCATCCACAGTGTCCCTCGTAAGACTTTTGGGCGAAACCCACTACTGACCCGCGAACCTTATTAGGCGCGCTATTCTAGTTACGACTTGACAATGGCGTTTTATCAAGGTCAAACTTGAGGTAAGCCACTGTCCCCCCCGGAAGTCCAAAGGCAAGTGACCCGCCACGCGTGGATGACATGGGGGATTCCCGGAGCTCTTGGGGGAGCCAGAGTAATTTGTCGAATCCCTGGACAACCCCTGGGTCCGCGACAACCCTTGGGCCCGTGACAGCCTTTTGGCCCCCGACATAAAATAGACCTTCAACCATTTTCGACGATATATCTAGCGCTACGGCCTTACCATTGATAAGTGGCGGAAGCTGAACTCTCCCATGTTCTGTCTCCAAGCACCGAGAGTCACTGGAGAATGACAGATGCTGAATCATTGTGTCAACACGAAGTATACTAATCATCGTACCAGTCGCAAAATCCCATAGCTGAATAGCACTATGACCATCTTTAGGTCTACCAGCTACAGTTATGAGATCACCGGCTGTCGAAAATGCTAGGGCGTCAACAATTCCCGGTAGGAAAGTATCGAGGTTGAAGGTGCGAATCTTGTCTCCTGAGGCCGTATTCCAAACGGAAATGTCAACTCCTCCAACCGCCGCAAGATGACCCGCGGGGTGGAATGTAGCGAGCTCCCAGTATCCCGCAGAGATTGTTGCCCTTTCATTGCCCGTTGCCACATCTAACAGCAAAATTTCATGACCGCAGTCAGCTATTCTCGACAACACAAGTAGTTCACTATCCGGCGAGAAAGTAATACTAGAGACTGAGTTAGATAGGGGCCCTACTGTCTCCTTACTCGCTGCAAGGTCTAAGAAATGGACCCTCTCAGGTTCACCGACCCAAGCCACTACTCGGCTATCTAGAGAGAATGCAAAAATATCCGAGAAGTTGCAATCTAACGCAACCACCTCCTTAAGGGTCGTGAGATCGACTATCCGAGCTTGATGAAGTGACTGTAGCACCACATGACTGCTAGTTGGGGAAAATATCATGTCGTACGTCTCGTCATAACTTGCAATCTTGCGTGTCATGCCCCGAGACCAAATTTCAACTATTGAGGAGGAGGTTCTTAGCCCAAGAAAGTTTTTGTCGGGTGAAATCCACATCCTCAGCAAAGCACCCGGTATAGACTTGATCAGCGCGTTATTGGCACCCCATAGCTGCACTAAATGCCTGGTGGTTGTTATGACATCATCGTCTTTGCTAGGGATAAAGCTCACAGAAAAGGTTTTATCCTTATGTGGCACAGCACTACTAGCTCTCGACAAGTCGTGAAGTTGAATAGTTGAACCTAGGCAGGCTTTAGCAAGAAACCGACCATCTGGGGACAATGAGAGGTCAGAATAATCGCCATTAATGTCGAAACTTTCAACTAGGCACCATGTATTCACGTCAAGAATTTCTATAGTTCCGTCAAAGAAACCTATGATAACCTGTTCGCCATGAGGCGGACGGAATAGGATGGCCTGTATATGTTTGGTATATTGAGTCTCGCGCCGTATCTGTCCCGTTTCCGCATTCCACACTATGATAGTGAGACTGTTCGATCCTGATATTATAGTCTCGTTATCTGGGGAAATTGCGATCGCTGGGACAAACGACTGGTGGCCCTCGAACATTGTCCTCAGCTCCCCCTTTTCAACTCCCCACAGCGTCACGGAACCTCGACTGTTGCGGTTAGACCCAACCGCCACGAAGTCACCTCGTGGGGAGAACGCAACATCCCGTGGCGGGCACTCAGCATGTAGTGGAGTCGTATTTACTGGAGCGTATTGTAGCGAGATATCTAATATATGAGCCGCCTGATCCTTTTCAATGTTCCATATCCGAAGTGTTCTATCGCCAGATATCGAGGCTAGAGTGTTGCTTGTCTTTGGTGAAAACGCGATGCTACACACAATATCCGTGTGGCCTATCAAGTTGATTGATCTCCCTTTAGCAAATTCTCTAATTTTTATCGCACCATCCCGAAACCCAGATGCAACCGTTTTTCCATCTGGGGAGAAAGCAACACAGGTGATGTGGTTAGAATCTCGAAATTCGTAAAGCTTTGTTCCTGTAACGTAATTCCAGATTATTGTCTGACCGGCGATGGATCCGGATACAAGGAGGTCATTTAAGGGAGAAAAGCACACTGACGTGATACTTCCGTATAAGCCCCCTTGGAGTACGTAGAGTTCCGAGGTCCAGTTCTCTTTATACTCAGGCACCTGTGTGATCCAGGAAGGGATTAGGTGTCTGAACATGGAGCGTACCTTGCTCTTTGATGGGCTGAACATAAGAGCAGAAGAATATATCTGCAACGGAGCCTCTTCGATAACTAATTTGCTGCTGAGCACGAAGCGTCCAGCGTCGTACACCAGCCCAGACAAAATAGGATTTTCTATAGACTAAAAAAGAGTCAGCATATTCAGTGACTAGACGCTAAACAGGGACGGGCTTAAAAAACTTACATCTACTATCGTACTTAGTTTATTTAGAATGAGTATTGCCGCTGACATCTCTCGAATTAGGCTCATCGCTTCTAGCCAAAACAACAGCTTCTCCCCGAGGAACAGATGGACCACCTTGCCGTCAGCTAGCCCTGCCTCCATTCGTGGGTCATCGCTAAGAGTTGCTAGGTGATCAACCCAATAATAGCACGCATATCGGAGGTACCGTGGAATGCCCTTCTCAAGTTGGCTCTGCGTCACGTCGGATGCAAGATGTCCTGGCAGGACGAGGTTACACATATCCTGCTGAAGTTCCTGAGACATTACCCTAAGGCAGGCCTCGAATACCGACTGGTGCATTGATATCTCCTCGACTCGGAACGGGAGTTTGCTCGATCTCTCCTTGTTAAGGAGGAAGTCTCGGAACGACAAGTGGACAAGTCCAAGAGGTGCGTGCTCATCTTGTGGCACGTCTAAGATGGAATGAAATTTTCGCAATGTCTTATTGAGATCCTCTTTGTCGACTGAAAGCAACGCGCTGAGGGACAATACAGAAACAGGCTCGAAAAAAGCTGTAATGAAACCAAGGATCCTTTTCGTTTTTTCGTGGAACTTCATCTGGGACTTCTGGGACAATTTGCAGAGGTGGGGGAAAGACAGGACCTTTAGATATATCTCATCAACCTTTTGCTGGGGGGCATCGGCGTCTATCTCGTCGCCAAGTATCTGCTCGAGGCGATCTTCCCTAGCCTCCATGTCGTCAAAATCTTCACAATCTAGGAAGCGGCACATGGTAGCTGCATAGATGAATAGTCCGTCGGCCTTCTTACTAAGACTTGCGATGCTATCGCCACTAATCCAGCTAGCGGGAACATCACGCTCGGAGGCGATTTTAGCTAAAGTGTGGATGAGATACTTGGTTATATCATCCACCTCATTATCCTCTTTAGCTGGCGATCTGACCTTGTCGAGAACAGACGGGCTGTACATTTCGATTGGCAGCTTTTCGAAGCTTCGAAGGATGTGGTCGTCGCGCCTACTAGTGATCAGAACCCGGAGCTGGACTTGATGTAGATCCTCCAGCGCTCTCAGCATGCCAACTAAGTCATCGACTTCCTTTTGGTCTATACACTCATCTAGCGCATCGACAACGATCACCAACCTCACTGGAATAAAGGTCTCCGTGTCTATCACCGAGAGCGGCTTGAATATGAGGCCGTCGAGCTGCTGCTGCGGCGCCTTAGTCCCGATCTCTAGATTCTTCTCCACGGCATAAGCAATCTGCACCCCAATATCTGGGAATCCCTGGGCTAGGCGCCTGGCGAGAGTGGGAAAGAAGGTCTTGGTGCCGTTGCGAGTCGTGTCCCCTTGCTTGAAAAAAAAGCTCGCCCCAAGGAATACAGACCGGGGAGGCTGCCGACCCTCCGTGAAGGGTCGCCCGGTGTTTAGCGCAGTCGCAACGGTCAAAGCGACGCTGGTCTTGCCAGTACCGGCCATCCCGTGTAGCCAGAAGATCACTTCGCCAGTTGGGCTCTCCACCCAATCTTGGATGCGGTTGAGGACATCGCGCCGTGTACCCCTTAAGCACGGTGCCTCCTTGCCGATAACCTCGGATGAATCGAAGATGGCATTTACGGCACAGGGAAGGGACAGTATGAGCTGGGTTTGGTTGCCGGCCTATTCAGGGGAATAATAATCAGACTTTGTAAAAGTAGTTTTGAGCTGGAAAAAAAGAGAAGAGGAACCACTCACCTTCACAGACTTGAGCGTCGCTTGTTGTAAGTTTTCGATGTTCTCGGCCCTCGCGATGATGTCGTTCACCGCTTCTACGGTCCTGGCGCCGATATGTTCTTGCACGCCCTGGTCAATCATCTGACTGGTAGACTTAATATCCGCCCAGATACTGTTCCAGTCGTCGGCAGCCACAGCGTTTCTTGAAGCACGGTGCGCCCTTCCTCGTGCGTATTGCAACACGAAGCGGATCTCGTACACGTATATCTGAGAATACAAGTTCACGAGCTTCGTTCTAATTGCTGAGAACACTAGATACGCACTATTAGAAAGGCTAGAGGATAATCAGTTGGTACTCGGACGGTGTCTGTGTTTTAGGAGGTCTAAAGGCGTACCCAGGACGTTGGAATTCGGTGGCAAGAACATCATCCTGTAACCTCTGGTATCGAATAAGGAGAAAAACAATGTTCTTTAGCCCAGTCTCCGCATCATCATCCTGCTGGAGGGAGTTCTCAACAAGCTACAGACCAAAGATTGTTAGTTTTAAATACTGGCATAGAATAAGAGATTCAAAGCCAGGGGGTGTCTCACTGGAAGGATAGACATGATCCCGGCCCAGGCCAGCCCGGCGCATGGTTCTGCTGAAATGGCAGAGCCGATAATGTCCTTGAAGGCGGTGACCACGCTGATGGTCTTCCGGACAACTTCTCGAACTACGATTTCCTTGTCGCCTATCGAGAAGGAAACTCGCGCCTCCGGAATCTTTTGAAGCTTTTTCTCTGCGAGTTCCTGGATCTGCTTCAGTTTTTCCGACCCGCTAGTGATCCCACTGGACTCTGGCAAAGTTTTATTCGCCGCTATTCAGAGAGCGCAACGGTTAGTATTCACGAGTTGATAAGTGCTCTTGGACGAATGGAAGGGTTGGTACCGTACCATCTACTACCACGTCCTTGCTATCCAACACGTATTTTTCAAATGCCGTGAGCAGCTTGGTGTACTCTGGGTCGTCTTTTATCGTCTCATAAGCTTCAGCCCAGAGGTTATCCCAAGCTAATGATTCTGTAGCAGAGTCCGCGTCCTTCGAGGCGGATTCTGTGTCATGAAACCCCCGTGATTCGGTGTCCACCGGATTTGCGCCAGACGATAACCCAGCGTGCCCCTCTGTCTGGGCGCCGGTTGGCTTGGGTGCAGTTGGAGCGACGCCGCTGCCTTCTTGCTAAGCGGTCAATCGTTAGCATCTGTCTACAAGACATGTGCTTCTAGGAAACCCACCAAGGTAACATCTTTAGCGGCTGCTGGTAGAGGCCGTTTGCCGCGCCGGACCAGATCCCGAAGGCCCATATTTAAGGGAGATATAGGTCGAGTATCGGCGTTTGAGAGCCGAAAGTCTGTCGCGGGGTTGTAGGGCTTGTTGACTTGTAAAATAGGGCGGGGTAGCTCAACCATGAGTTTGCCTCGTTAGACTGGGTGAGATTATGCAGGATTGGGCAGGGTCTTCCTTGGCGACATAACACGAAAATATTTATTCACTTCACTCTCCTCACATCCTCGCCTCCTCAGCTACCAACTCACTTTACTACTGTGGATCGAGGTGATTGTTGCGGTTGACAAAACGTTCTAGTTATCTAAGACCTCAACATTTTTATATCCTACTTAGTCGCTCAATCACACCCCTCCTTCGCCACCATCCCACACTTCTAGAATCCCGACGTCCCATCCTCCCGCAAAGGCACGCGCTCCCTCGGGTAGCCGGGCATTACTCTCTTGTAATAGGGAAGTGAAGGCACGTACTACTGACGCTGGGAGTCGTACTTCCTCCACTGCGCTGTTCGGCGCATCGAGGAGGGCGGTGGCCTCATCTCTGGGGGGAGTGGGTCGGAAGAGGAGTTTGCTGGCTGGGAGGGGTGGTGGCGGAGTATCGCGCAGGGATGTATATGGGGGAGAGCTGGATGAGAGGGATGAGGAGAGGGATGAAAATGATACGGTAAGAGACGGTGCGAAAAGCCATACGTATACCCCTACCTCTGCATCCGCGTCGCTTTCGATCTCGGCATCAGCCGGTGGTGGCGGTGGCCGGATGATGAATTTCGAAACGCCAAGGGCGGAGGACTGGGCGTGGAGTTGCGGGAGAAGGAAGTAGGGGGGAGGTGGGCAGGTGGGTGCGAGTTGTGTGGTGGGGGAAGAAGTTGAGGAGGTTAACGGGGTTGTAAGCGCGAGGGACCATTTGTACAATTGATAGCCTGCAGGTGTCGAGGTGCCGATGTGAGCGGCGCAGGACCCGCAGGTAAGGGTGAGGGAGGAGGGGCTAGTCTGTAGTGGATTAGTTTGGATGTAAAAGGTTGGTTTACAGGAAATGGCTGAGGGCTGAGGGTGGGAGATTGGTAGGTAAGCGTTATGTTCCTCGTCCCTCCCGAGGCATTCTCCCATGCTAAAGCCAGAGAAGTCTGATGACAGAGTAACCCATTCTCGATGTGAGAGGGTACACTCGCCATCCTGGGACGGAGTGGAGGGATCGCTCTGGGGCATTTGTATCGGTGACCTTGCCACTGAAGCATTGAGCTGGCAGGCCGCCTTCTTGATGCCCGAGTTACGAGAACCAAAGAAACAGCAAAAAAAAAGTATGCCAAAAACCCTTACCTCAAGGCCGGTACAATCCTCATTATCAAGAAGGAAGTATGTCAAATCAACCTTTCCCACCCCTTTCTGAGCTATCATCCGCGTATTCGCTCCATATCCCTTCATCGTATTATCGCCGCCCTCCTCCTCCCCCTTCTCCCCAATCGGCACATCGGGTTTATGGCAGTGCCAGAACTCCATCATCTCTGCCCAGTTTTCGCTGGGGAGGTCGCGCCACGTCGCCACGCGTCCCGGGAACAGGATAATCTGCCCGCATCCTCGGCAGGAAAACGAGGATGTGTTCGCGAGTGTGCCCGCTGACCAGGGCGCGGGGAGTGAGGGTGCGGCGCGTGGCTCCGATGGAGAGGCCACCAGAGGGATGCGCCAGGAAAGTTGGGCGAGGGTGGGATGTGGCTGTGTGGGGGTATATGTCGGTGCTATTGCGCCGGGTAGCTGGAGGGAGGCTGTCACGCCATTGTGGACGAGTGTGAGAACCGCGCGGTCTGCGGAGAGGGAGACGCGGGTTGTGGAGTCGGAGGGGGTGGGGAGCGCGGCAAGGACGGAGATCTGGCGGATATTGGGGAGGAGCTCGGCGTAGATTAGAGATGGGGGGTTCGTCATAATGGTGGTTTTGTGACGGATTTTGCGATGGCCATCGCAGGGAGTGGGTGCGGAGGGGTTGGGTTGAGGCGCGTTGAGGGCGCGGTGCCTAAATCCGGAAGAGGTGAGGTTGGGGATTTGGAGAAGCTCGGGCTTAAGGTAGCGTCGTTGCTAGCGCGATCGGGGTCCTGCCGTCATAGCTCCCCGCATTCAACAACTTTTAGGCGTCGTCGTCACCCAGGCTACACATGTCACACCATGCTACGAGGATTGGCTTATATATAATATTCGAGTATCTCCGAGTCATCTGATAGTGCGCAAGCATACTGTATCATTTATTATATACCATAGCATAAACAGACGACGTCGCTGCCATGTCAGCCCCCATGATAGCTTGGGTCCCGGTGGTCAACCGCGCCTATCAATTTATGACCTCGTTCAGTATGGCGACGTATCCTTCAATCGACATTCCCTCGGTCGAGATCCACGATGTAGAGACGTCCCCAGAGAAAAGGGCAAGGACGCTCAAGCATCTGCTAAAAGCTAACCATGTTAACTTCGCCATCTTGTTCCACAATCTCCAGTTCGACAACCACATGGCTCACATCTTGTGCTCTGCATATATACTCGGGGCGAACGAGGACCATCTGAATCATATATACACCGAAATGTCAAAAACTCTGGACGAGTGGACTGATTCCCCGGCTGAGATAACAGACCAGGACTGGAGGCAGTTCTTAGGGGACAGGAGGTACCAGAGGGCATATGTGGATTTTTTCGAGGATGAGCTCGCACTAAAGCATGATTACGACTGGAAGTTAGTCGTGAAAGAATTCTTTTTCGAGGGCGAAAACCCCTTGATTAACTGTGTCGTCAGCGGTCGTATGTTTTTCTGTGGAGAGTATACTGCTCTGTACTAACTAGCTTTTACAGTTGGCCATCCTTTAATTCAGCTCGGTTATGCGTTCGAATTTAACAGTAAGGAGATCGCCATGGAAGCTCTCGGACTTGCCGCGGTTTCCTATAACTACCTACACAAGTACTCCGACGATGCGTCATATACGAAACCTTCCGAGAACCCGACCACCTCTATCTTTGAAGTCTTACACAGAATCGGCAGCGACAAGCGCTTCGATGGAATCTTTAAGAAAAAAGGTGGCAGCAACTCTTCGTATCTTTTCGAGCACCACGAGAGCCTTGTCCTCGAACACTGGAACTCGTGGGTCATTAAAGACCCCGTCAAGCAGTTTGAAGAGTCTCAAAGGGCCGCCACAGCTTTACTGGCTGCCACTGTTGAGGCCGGTGCAGAAGACTATGATTTCTTCCTTGTCCATATTCTTACCACCAGCCATGCAGTTAGGATTCTTCTTCCCTTCGTTCCGAAGAAGTTCCACGTTGGCGTTGTGAGACAATGGTTTCTTATAACTATTGCTGTCTATATCGGCCAGTTGAGGCCGAAGATTGACTGGACGTCTGTGGTGAAGGCGCCAGTGGGAGATAAAGCGTGGAAGTACGTGGTCAACAAGGCGGTTACGGGACCGTGGGCAGCTGATGCCCATTACGTGAAAGGTAGGCGTGCATGTCCAGCAGCACTGTGATACGTGACTAACAATAGTGGCAGCACTTCGTGCCATGAAGGAGGCTGCGTCGACTTGGGGTGATGCCGACGGTCAATATTTGTCCTCTGCGGTTAGGTTTGCCGACGAGTTCAATGGTTGGCATGGTTTTGGCGCGGAGCAGGAAAGGGAGCATTGATGGGAGGAGGCCAACGCGTGTATGGAGGTAGCTCGCTCGATTTCGGCGCTATGGAATATGGGATGGGATCCAATAGCAGTTCAACGATGCCACGAAAAGGGTGAAGCAGGGACTTCTGTGGGTTTATTTTCCATGAAGATGCTCTGTACTAATCATATGAGTAGGCATGGAAGTTTGCTGCTATGTATTTGTAATGTATTTTACATGGAACAATGCTGCTCACTACCTAAAAATATCCACTCTTGCCGCCAAAAGTCTGAAGAATGGTGACAGCTGAGAGATTAATATTCAGCCTTAAGCCTGGTGGAATCCCCGCTATAGCTTGTTCTTCAATTAACTAACTTTTAGGTGATTGAGGGTCCTTGTTTTATCCATACTGTAGTTATCGTAAAGCCCTAAAGAGGCAATGAATGGGCGCGCACTGTTGGTTGGTCCTCCTCTTTGTCGACTTCTTGGCGGTACAACCGCGATGACGTATGAGAGTCCTATAACCCACATAAATATATGGACAGTGGGGCGTACACGTGACCAGCTGAGCGCAGATCCCAGGGCTCCGCCACAGCCGTCACAGCCGTTTACTCCAAGTAGCCCATCAGATGGCACGTTACAATATTGGGGGCTCAGCAATTCTTGCAGATCCGCAAGGCGCCCCGCGGATCTGCAAGAATCCTTCGACTGGGTATCATATCACGCGCTGTGGCGCCGCATCTGACAGCCATGTAAGTTTGCTAAACTTGTCCATTCACAAACCAAAGAACATAAAGCGTGCTGTGAGTCCAACCTCTCTTTCTTGCTGCCCTCGACTATACAAGCAGTTTAAATCAAAACATTCAAGTCCCAAGATCACCATGCCGTCGCCATCTTCCAAATACGACACGTCTATTGTCGGGCCATTAAAACTGCTTACTTTCTTTGGAAACAAAAGCCTGGATATCTCCGAAAATGGCCCAGGAAAGGCAAGGGCCTCTTACTATGCTAAAAAGCCCACCTTTAGCAGCTGCGTCACCCTCCATGCGGGCACCACCAAAGCCGGTCCCGTTATGGGGGCCATCGAATTACACAATTGGGGTTCCGATGAAGTCTGCATGGGAAACCCGCGTGCGGGAAATAAATCCTGGACACAGGTAACCAGGGGCAGCATATGGACGCATTCCGAGTATTCGTTTCCCTTTCGGTGTGGGCCGGACCAGGAGGAGATGACTTTCATATGGAGACGCGTGCAGACGAGGACGTTTCGCCCTATGGGGGACATGGAGTTGGTCGCGGCAGCGAGGCCGGACGAGGTGCTTGCTGAGTATGCGAGCTCGGGGATGATGAGCGCGTCGCAAGCTGTTGTCAAGGTCAGGGGGGAGCTGGGGCAGGAACTGGACACGATGGTCTTGTTGACGATATTGTCACTTCATTACAGTGCACAGAGGCGCACACGGAATGCTGCAGCTGGAGCAGGTGGTGGAGCTGCCGGTGGAGGATGCTGATTAAATGTCTTGCGGATTGAGCGTTTTCCTCTATTTTAATGGCGAGAGAATAATATACCCTGTATTTTGCCCTATAATGAATCTTAGTGATACTATTATATGCGTCTCATGTAGGGACAGTAAATCTCATTGCTGTAAGATAGAACGACAGTTCATATAAATGCGAGGTGAGGCGTGTCTCTGTTTCATTTGGTGCCAGTTTCTAGCAATTTGTGGAATATATTAACAATGAATTTACAAGATGAGAAATATTCTAAAATCCTCGGTCGCGTACCGCGACCGTGAAATGTAACTAGAGCTGCAATCTAATCAATGTTACCTTCACACCACTCCATGAGAAAGGACATAGCCATATCCTCCTCATTTAACTCCTCCGCTGTCATACCGTGCCCTTCCTTAGTACACTCCCTCCCGAGCTCTTGCCCTTTATCATTAGGGCTTCCTGTGGTCCAATTGTAGCCCTCTGCCAACTCATCATAATTCATCAAATCTGTCTCCGTCATGAAACCGCCCAAGTCGCCAGTCATTCCCAGACTGTCGTTTAACGCCGCCCCTCCCCACTCCTCACAAGCTGTAAACTCGGCCTCTTTTTCAAATCTATTCGACGCATCCAGCAGACCCCCAAATTCCTCTTCGCCATAATGATGTCCACGAGTATCTCCCCTCATATCTACTAAGCTCGTTGTCTGTCTCGTGCCATCATCATTACCTAATGTGAAGGCATCCGAGGTACTCGAGAGAAAGGTGTTGGCTGGAGAGAACAACACGAAGGGATCACCTCCAATGCTGTTGGCTGTCGAAGAGTAATCGGGCATCGAAAACTGAACTTCACTGTTCTCTAGTGGAATCGTGAAACGCGCTGCTCGGCCTACAGCAACTAACTCCAATACACTCTGCACAGTTCGTTTTGGACGGAAGATCTCTGCGGTCGAGACGTTAGAAGACGTCAAGTCCATATCAATGTCAATGCCTGATTTTTTAATTACAGCGTCAAGGAATTGTGTCTCAGAGTCAATAATGGCGTAGTTTTCTCGCAGCTTCTCGATGACTTGCATGCACTGACAAAATCGCTGGAGAGCTTTAAGGCGGACAGCCTCGTTGGGGGATTTGAGGGCGAGGAGGTGGATGATAACGGCTGGTAGGAGGACAGTGAGGCCACCGTTATAAAGGTAACCGGTAAGCCCAGCCTTATGTAATGACTGTGACATTCGTGTAATTTCGCAAGAAGCTTTGTGGACCTTTGTTCGAGAGTTTTCTTGCAGTTTTCCCTGTCTTTGGAGTTGTGGCCTATGCAGTGCGGCAAGAGTGGCGTAGTAAAACATGTGGAGCAGAGTACGCTGTACAATAACTGTGGATGCACCACTCTCTATCTCTTCCAAAGTAGGATCCTTGGAGATACACTGGGATGGAAGGCTCTGGACCCAATCAGCAAGCTCGCTATCGCAAATATAGACTTCATCGGTTTGCTCAGAATTCCTTGGTAATAGCACTGCGCTCGGCCGAGTGTTCCAGTCTTGCTTTGTAGCCATACCTTGGGCTCTTATCAATACCGAATATTGGGTGCTCAGAACATGGCTGATACAAAGACTAAGCTTGGCTTGTGAAATACATAGCATAGCTAGATCTTTTTGCATCTCCACGTCTCTAATCATTTTGCACTTAGGCGGTATTATTGTGTTATCGGCAGCTAATGGGCGGATATCGAAGTCAGCCAATGTGAGCATTGGCACATCATGGTCATCTTTAGTCCTTGGGATTCTCCGCAGACCAAGTGAAGCAAAGCGATCCCTCATTAGACATGACCACCAAATCCGCTTCCATAATTTTTGTGTCTTGATGTCTGTGGTCGAATTGGTCGGGCTGCAGTGGAGTCCTATTGCATTTGCAGACGCAATTGCTGCACCTATCCAATGCCAGGTGTCTTTCTGGCCATCCGGGGTCTCTAACCAAAAAGACATGAGAAGGAGGGCTTGGACAATAATCACACCGTCGGACTCGTAGTCAAAATCGTAGAGCGCCTATAAATGTCAAACTTATGGGAAATGGCAATTTCAGAGTATGCATACCCTGGTCTTAAGGTAAAAGGCTTTCCGTGCAGATCTCCTCGTGGGATATCCAGCCGCAGTCAAATATGACCTATCCGCAAAGGCGACCCCTGCAAACATAACAGCTTGGAACAGAAGCAGGCTCACTCTGCCGTTTTCGCCTGTTCCCTCGTCCACAATTCGCAAGAATTCGTGCACGTCAAGCAACGGCATATATGGATGCACAAATTCGATATAGCTCCGAAGAAGTTCATTCCGAAAGGCGGTTTCTGGGATAACAGTAGCTCCTTTCTTCCATAAGTGCATCATATCCTCTGATTCCATGCATGTCGGTAGTGGCTGAATATATGCTGGGAGAAAGCCATGAGATAAATCTCGTGGGGCTATTTCGGAATCTATGATAGTAGCCATTGGTGGCGGAGAAAGCGATTCTATTCGAGATGCTCGAAGGTCGCCTGTAATACCTACTGAATTAATAATATCGTCGAAGCTAAGAGGCTGTCCCAGTCGAGTTTTGCCCGACACTAAAAATCTGTTAACGTGGCTATTATGGCGAATAGAACTCGTGGCAACTAACCTAAAGGGTGGGGTATATCGATAGAGGAGCGTTCACTTTCATCGTCATCGCTGGGTCGGCTCGAATTATCATCAGTATCTGGACTGGAGATATTGGTTGGGTTGGCGCCGCCACTGGAAACATCTGTCATCGACATCGAGCTGCGTGAATGGCTTTGGTCGCCGTTGACCCCTGGGATCTTGAGGGAGTTCGACCTATCAAACAGCTATTAATTGGCACCCAGGAGTATTTTTTTGTAGACGTACCTCTTATGCTTGGTTTCTGGCACGGTGCAAGGAATCGCACCGGATTTGCAATTCGAACATGGCGCACCATGTTCAACGACATCACAGCGAACTTTTCGTGCCCGACAAACGTGGCATGCCTTTAAAGCCCTCCGCTTGATAGGCCGTCCTTTTGCATTGAAACCTAATTTTCTAGCTTTTCGTTTTGAAGTGGGCAGTACAGCGATCTGGGGGACGTCAAGTCCAGGCGAAGTAATGTCTGCAGGAATGATTTGCCGGGCCATTCTGATAATTGTAAGTGTTGGGGGCAATCGCCCGTCGCTTATGAGGAGATATCAATGATCTGATGTCCATATATGCCTTATTCCGTCAATTGAAACAAAATTACGCACTTGTAGAAGTTTGGAGAATTGCAATGGACCTTTTGCGGGGTGAGGTTCGTGCCAGTGTGGGGAATGGATGATGGGGATGGACCATTTTAGTGATGTGGGTCTGTCTACAACCCGACTCCATCTGCCGCATATCTGGGGAAATGAGGGGTAACTCCAATTTTTTTTATGTTGGAAGATTATTTACCCGCTATAATAGGATATCATTGGCAGAGTCTAGAACAACGATATTATTTAATTTACAACTTTGCTTTCCCTTGAGCAATAACGGTCCACGCATCTTCTGTCAGCCTCTCGAACTGATTCCCATTAAGCCAGTAAAGAGCATCACGATCTCCGCTCTCGCCCTCAATCCAAGACTTTTTCAAGAAATCACCTTTTGCTTGTTTGAATGTTACACCAGTTGAAATCCTGTTGATAGTCAGTAATTTTGTCTTAACAGAGTCAGATGTCAGTATAACTTACTCTTTGGTAATTCGGACCAGCCGCGGAATTGCGTAAACGGGGAGGCCAGTCTTCCTTAGAGATCTGTACAACTCCTTCATGAACCTCGTCTCATCGCTGTTCAATAATGTGATAGCCGCTGATCCTGCTTTTCCATCATATCCATTCAATGCAACTCCGTACACAACAACATCCTCCACATCCGACAATGCAGCGATATGATCTCTTACCTCACCTGCACTAACGTTTTCTCCCTTCCACCTAAAAGTGTCGCCAATGCGGTCATGGAAATGAACCCATCCATCCTTGTCTTGGATTACTAGATCTCCCATTTTTTGAAATAAATCTCCCTTTACAAACACGTCCCTGATGAGTTTCTCCTCAGTCGCCGATGAGTTCCCCAAATACTCCGTGAGCAGGCCCCTGTCCTTCACCCGTCCAATAACTTCACCAGCCTCTCCCAACCTGCATTTTACACAGAATCCTGTTTTGGGATCCCGGTAAGGTAGCTCAGTTTGCGTGTCGAATTTGACAATGAAAGTATCGTTTTCATACCACCTTCTCACAGGCCCGCCATATGCAAGCCTTCCTGCACCCCATGCACCGAAGCCGAAGTTGTCAAACTTTCCTAGCCCCTCAGTTGAGCGGTAAAACTCTCTTATTTCTGGTATGCCAAAGCGATCCTTAAACCTCTCCCAAATCTCCGGACGCAGGCCATTACCATTGGCTACTATGCAGTTGTGGCTCCTATCGTATGGACTCGGTGGCGAATTGACTAGATACCTGCATAACTCACCCACGTACAGAATCCTCGTAGCACGAGATTCTGTTGCGTCTTTGAAGAATCGCGATGCTGAGAACTTCCTCGCCAGAACTAAACACCCTCCAGTTCCGAACGCGTAGCAGAATCCGGTAAAGAGACAGGTTCCGTGAAAAAGCGGCAGAGCAGAGTAAATGCGCAGGGGGAAATATTTCTGGGGTTTTGCGTAGTCATGGGAATGCATTGTACCCGTGTGGATCATTTGTGCATTGCGTATTGCGCAAGCTTTGGGCTTCCCCGTGGTTCCAGAGGTATATATGAGGCATGCGAGATCTTTCGGAGAACGCTTGGTAGTTGGGAGGGCGGCAGGCGTCGTTGGGAGGTCTGAAGGCGTAACCAAAGTAATACCGGAATTCTGAGGAGCTAGCGTATTTGGAAAAGCGACAAAATTTAGTGAGAAATGCGGCACAGAGCAAGGCAAGTCATCGGATAGCTCTGGCGTAGAAATAACCAGACTGCAATTTGACACACTTAAACAGTGCTTCAATGGATCATCTATGCTTCTTTAGTATGGCATTTTTAAATATCTTCTCTACATACCTCTCAAATTGGTATTCATTAATGCGGCAACAGCGCCGAGATTTTGAAGTGCGAGAATAGTCATAACCATTTCTGGGGAATTCGACATGAAAACTCCAATGAAGTCACCCGTTTGGACTCCTTTCTCATGCAAGAAAGACGCAAGCCTGTCAACCTCTGGTTCTTGTTAGTTAAAATCAAAGTATGGCCATGGGAGTACATGCCATGTTTCAACTGCCTATATGTCCACGTTCGTCCCTCAAACCACAAGGCATCAGATGTCGGATCCGCTCTCGAGAACATATTGTATATTGTGCAACTTTCTCCCAATTGCGAGTAGTTCTCAAACAATCGTTTTACGCCATTCTTTTCACGTTTAATCTCGCGAATATCTGTTCCAAGACCGTACCTGGCATTGATATAGGAGCCACCGGCAACCAACGCCGCACCCGCGAGCGACAGAGCCTGAATGTCCATCTCATGTAATAAGGAATCTTCAATTGAACGAAAATGGAGGGAAAACAATACACGATTTGGCCTTCAGAAGAGCCGAAATGTGTGTATCCTACCTGCAAGTTCATATATATCATATGCCATGGTCACAACCGAGCACTCCTCGGTCTCGGTCAGTGGTAACATCCCGAGTCTAACTGCCGTTTGCAATTCATAATAATACAGATAGCATAACAGCATCTAAATTTAGGCTCAGGATTCTTAGCGCGCACCAGCTATCAGGCATATGTAATTAGAGTGATCTTAAGTCTGGGGTTGAGGTCGGAAGGTGGGTTTGCGGCACGTTCGCGAATCTCTCTGCCGACATGCCGAGGCCGAAAGGTGGTCACTACCGACGATCCCATTTTTAGAGCTTCTTTATATTTTAACGGTAGGTTTCGATATTTATTACGTTCCTGTAAGCTGAATTAACTATTTTTTTCTCCATATATCCCAGTTTTTGATTATTTACAACATGAGTTCAGCACAATCACGTCTTAGTTCAGTCATGAGCCACCTGGGCTCGCCTGCTGATGGAAAAGCCAGGCTCTTGCAAAAGAATCCAGATGACATAGTAGGTTGTTTCGAAGTATGTGCTTTAATCACACTCTTACATTGGTGCTAGGTTATCACCCTTGCCATCCGCACTCCACTCACAAAGGCCCGCAAGGGCGGCTTGAAGGACACACCAGTAGATGACCTGCTTATCGCTATCCTAACTCAAGTTCGTGAAAAATCAAAGATAGACCCAGGTCTCGTGGAGGATGTATGCGTTGGCAACTGCCTTGCTAGTGGCCAAGCTTACATTGCCCGTTCGGCCGTCCTAGCTGCCGGATTCCCTATCACAACCGCCGCTTCAGTTGCCAACAGGTTCTGTTCATCGGGTCTCCTTGCCATCCAAGGCATCGCCAATCAGATCTCGGCCGGATCTATCGATGTCGGTGTTGCTGTTGGCGCTGAGTCTATGTCCACAACCGCAGATGATGGCGCACCAAAGATGAGCGAGAAGATTATGAATCATCCAATTGCAGCGCAGAACCAGATGTCTATGGGATATACTTCTGAGGAGGTTGCTGGTCAATTTGATGTCAGCCGCCAGGCTATGGATCAGTTTGCGGCCGAGTCATATCAAAAGGCCGAGAAAGCCCAGAAGGAGGGTTGGTTCGACGACGAGATCTCCCCCATCGTTGTCACTATAAAGGATCCAAAGACCGGAGAATCAAAGCAAGTCACCATCAGCAAGGACGATGGTATTAGATACGGCACCACCGCTGAATCTCTAGGCAAAATTCGCAACGCGTTCCCACAGTGGAAGCCTAGTCGGACAACAGGCGGTAACGCCTCCCAAATAACTGACGGTGCTGCCGCTGTTCTTCTAATGAAGCGCTCGCGCGCAATACAGCTCGGCCAACCGATAATTGGCAAGTTCGGTGGTGCTACAGTTGTTGGTCTTGAGCCAAGGATTATGGGTATCGGCCCAAGCTATGCCATTCCGAAGATCTTAGGCAAGGTTGGTCTGGCCAAGGAGGATATCGACGTCTTTGAGATCAATGAGGCTTTTGCGTCTATGGGTGTTTATTGTGTGGAGAAGTTAGCTTTAGATAAGGCAAAGGTCAATCCACGAGGTGGTGCTATTGCCTTGGGCCATCCTCTTGGTTGCACCGGTACTCGTCAAGTGGTTACTGCGTTGTCTGAGCTAAGGAGGCAGGATAAGAGAATCGCGGTTACATCTATGTGTGTCGGAACTGGGATGGGTATGGCTGGAATCTTTGTGTCGGAACATTAATTGGAGAAGTAAAATGAGTGTATAGTAATAATAGCATTATGACTCTATTATGGGATGACAGCAATGCATGCTTTAATGAGTCTGGAGACATAGATGATTTTTATAAATCGTTAATTTTGGATCTGACAATACATAGGCTATTTTATATAAATGTTTAAGATGACCCATAATGTAAGATGCAGTATCTGGTGAATTCTCGATACATAACTATATATTTACTCTGCTATATACTGTCCCGCTTATAAAGTATACTTGTAATCAGGATGATGGTCGCCCAACGCCTCCCTCTGCTCCTCCAATGGCAGGTGTGCAACATCCCTTAGCAAATGCTCCCTATGGCTCACCTTCTTCTGGTTCAGAGATTTAAGCCAAATCAGATTCGCTGATAGCAATACCACCGTTACTACACAGAAGGACAAATTGAGTTTTGCCGCAAACGCGTATTCGGGGGCGTCTTTCTTAGGATATATCCATGTGCTGAGAATGCCACCTGCGTTGGTCATGATAAAGCCAAGAGCAACTGCCGTGGCGCGCCGCGTATGGGAGGCCGAGTTGTTCGGGATCCATGATATCATGGATGGTGCAGAGGAATATACGCCAACAATCAGGAAGCACAGCGCCGTATACTTTTGTCCAAAACTTTTAGCAGTTATGAAGAGCGCAAAGCCGATAATGGCGACTAGTGTAGTGGTTATTGCAGTTAAGCCTCGCTGCTGGTAGTGATCTGCCGTATATGCCGAGATCATCGTGACGATAAAAGCTAAGACGAAAGGAGGTACGGTAAGAAGCTGCGTCTGGGTTGGGTTGAAATTGAGTGTCTGAACGATGGTGGGTGTGAAGTATGCCAGGCCAAAGAGACTGCAACCATTGCAAAAAAGAGCGATCACGTTTATCCACACATGTAGATCTTTGAAGGTGGAGAGTAAAGACTTCCACGAGAATTTCGCTCCCTCGACGGAGTTTGCATCGAGAGTAAGTCGGTAATCGCAGTGGT
Organism: Pseudogymnoascus sp. 23342-1-I1; assembly: GCA_001662575.1. Taxonomy (NCBI): domain Eukaryota; kingdom Fungi; phylum Ascomycota; class Leotiomycetes; order Thelebolales; family Thelebolaceae; genus Pseudogymnoascus; species Pseudogymnoascus sp. 23342-1-I1. The sequence continues at coordinate 162,444 of KV455022.1, read as the reverse complement.
CAGCGTGTGCCTTCGTGAAAGTCTTCACGCCCTGTGGATTGTTTGGCAAGGCCCAGAAACACAGGGATGCGAAACAGACGGTAAACAGTCCTTCCAGGAGGAAAATCCACTGCCATCCGTGCATGTTGCCGATGCCATCCATTTGCTGAATACCGGCGGCAAGGAGACCAGAGAAGGCGCCAGAGAGAGCGGCGGCGGAGAAAAAGAGGGCGATCCTAACTTGCAGTTCATGAGGCCTGTAGAAGCCAGATAGATAGAGGACGATGCCTGGAAACAGGCCACCTTCGCAGAGACCGAGGAAGAAGCGACATGCAAGAAGGCCCGAGTACGTCGATATCTGGGATTGAAGGGTTGTCACAATACCCCATGATAGCACCATCCCCGGAAGCATTATCCGCGGACCAATCTTCTTGAGTACGAGATTCGACGGTAACTCGGCCGCAATATATGGCACGTAGGTAACGGTGATGGCTAGAAAAGGAGTCAGCCTCGGAAACTTTCCGTATATCCTTCTTGGGGACAAAAAGACGGCCTACCAATTTGATATTGGGTATCAGAGATGCCAAGATCCTTCTGGAGGCCAGCAACACGAGCATTTCCAATATTTGCTCGATCTAGGAATGCCAACAAATACATTGAAGCCAGAAGAGGAACCAGCAGAATATCCAGCCTAAATAACGTTTTCTTATCAAGGACAGGGTCAAAGTAGGGCGTCAGACCCTCCTCAACCTTTGAGTTTGGCGTAGCACCGTCATTGCGCGCCATCTCCAGCTGGTCTATGTCCATCTTTCCGCTCGTAGTATCGTCAATTGTCATGGTGATAATTAGGCCCAAGAGGAGTGATGTAAACGACGGCAACTACAAGTCGTAGAAAATAAATCGAGGTTCTCAAGTGAAGAATAGAATGTCATGCGCCGCTTCCTTGGTGACACGACGCTATGATAGACATGGGCCAAGAGGGATGATGAGAGATCTTATGTTCTGGACGAGGCTTGACAGCTACCTACATCACTCTGTGTCTGTGGAACAGGTAAGTCATTGTTTCTCTCAACCGATTCGCTGGTGAAGGAGTAAATTGTGAGGCATCAAAGTGTCACAACCGAAAAGCGTTCACAACCGAAGGGTGTCACAACCGAGATCGACGAGGATACTAGGATGGTAGTATGGGGAAGTGGGGTAAATAAGAAGTCTATTCTACTTCGGTGATAGTGCAGATGATGATAGGTTAGCAGTTGGGGCTAAACCCATATTACCCCGCATTAGAGAGTATCTTTTGTTGGGGTATGAAGTCGGCATTTCGCACCATGGACTTCTTCACGCGCGCTGTGGGGAATGGAAAAGAGATACTAACCACAGTCAGAATACACGCCCCATAGCTGATGTGTTATTCTTTATTTCTTATTCGACAATACCCTCAAGGCTTGGTTGTCTGCAAGGCTAATATAGTATTTGTGGTATTCGACGGAGGCGTCGGCATATTTAGACCTTCGACCCGGCATCTATCTTCAGTCGTGGACCGACGCTACCATCCACCATAATTAATATTATATTTTCGAATCTCCAACGTATACTATGACTCTCTTTGAATACTTTCTACACCGAAGTGCCCTCTCTTGACACGTCCGTTCTGGTATATTATTTATTTTCTGGCTTCTCTATGTGCCCCTTCTCCGGCATACAAAAATAATGACCGAACACGTAGACGTCCTAATCTGTGGAAGCGGCTCCGCCGGGATCTGTGCGGCAACATGGCTCGCTCGATATGGGCTTCGGTGCAAAATCCTCGAATCGCGATCCGGGCCATTGGAGATAGGAAAAGCCGACGGCGTGCAATGCCGCACCGTCGAAGTGTTTGAGAGTTTTGGCATCGCTGAAGAAATGCTTCGGGAAGCCTACCATGTTTTAGAAGTTAATTTCTGGGGGGCGAATGAAGAGGGAAATCTGGTCTGGACTGGAAGGACAGCTGACACAGCGCCGGGGCTGTCACATCAGCCACATGTGATCTTGAACCAGGCACGGGTGAATGGGTTGTTACTGGACGCAATGGATCGGTTTAACGGACAGAGTGTGGATTATGGTTACACCGTCAAGGGAGTCCAAGTTGATAGCGGGATAGCTGGAGATTTAGATGCGTATCCTGTGACTGTGATCACTGAGAAAGACGGAGTGGGGGAAACGTTCAAGGCAAAGTATGCATTGGTAAGTGTTTTCCAAACCATAAATAGTATAAATTCTCATCCTAATAGGCATGTGATGGCGCACATAGCGCGGTGCGCAGGTCTCTTGGCTACAAGATGATCGGTGACAGCAGCGACGCTGTGTGGGGAGTAATGGACATATACCCACGGACAGATTTCCCTGATATCCGCAAAAAAGCGACTCTTCAATCCCAGTCAGGGAATCTCCTGATAATACCACGTGAAGGTGGCTCCATGGTACGCTTCTACATTGAGCTTCCAAAGGGGACGGTAGCCAAGGACGTCCAACTCTCCGATCTTCACTCGGCCGCATCGCAGATTTTCCACCCCTTTCAAATTGAATTCGCAGAAACTTTTTGGTGGTCAGCCTACGCCATTGGCCAGCGCCAGGCAGATTTCTTCTCCAAGGACAACCGGATCTTCCTCACTGGCGATGCCTGCCACACGCACTCACCGAAAGCAGGGCAGGGAATGAACACGAGTCTTCAAGATGGATACAACATTGGCTGGAAGCTAGCACATGTCCTACAAGGGCGCTCCTCGCCAGATCTCCTCAAGACATATGTTCAAGAGCGTCAACAAGTAGCTGCAGACCTGATCGATTTTGACCGTGCATTTGTGAAGGCTTTCAGCTCAAAGGCAGACAAGGGAAAGAGCTCAACAGAGCAGTTTAAAGAGCATTTCATCAAAGCAGGGCAGTATACAGCGGGATTAACGGCAAAATACGGAGACTCGCGGATCACGAATGCGAAGAGCAGCATAGAGAGTCTGGCGACCAACCTTATAGTCGGGATGCGCTTCCCGAGCACCCAGGTAGTAAGGTTCTGCGATGCAAAGGCGATGCAGCTTGTGAAAGCCCTGCCGGCTGATGGGCGCTGGCGGATTGTCATCTTTGGAGGGGATATTACTGAGCCCGCCAATGCTGCTCGACTCGAAGAGCTGGGAGCTTATCTCTACTCCCCCACTGGTCCTGTCCATAATCACACACACGCGTCGGCAGATATCGACTCCTTTATTGAACCAATTGTGGTCCTCTCCGGCAAGCGTGTTAAAATCGTGCAAAGTCAGATCCCGGGTTGCTTCTGGCCTGTTACTGGGAAGTGGAAAATGCAAGGTTAGTGGCCCCTTCTCCTATATGAATAAAGCTGACATTGCTTCTTTGATAGATTTGCATAAAGTATATTTTGATGATGAGAGCTACAATTCGGGGCATGGACATGCATACGAGTTTTATGGCATTGACCCAAGCAAAGGAGCGGTGGCGATTGTGAGGCCGGATCATTGTTGGTGCCCCCCTTTCTTTACTTCATGCTTATGATTACAGTGCTAATGGAAATAGATATTTCGATGGTTACTGGACTTGAAAATCACGAAGCTATTGGAGATTTCTTTGCTGGATTCGCTTTACGACCATTGTGATGGAAACAATATGAGGTGGCCCCTAGAGCCAACCTACGTAAAAGAAAATACTGCCGCTGCTACTGGCCAACAAATTGAGTGATAGGTATCAGTACGGCCATGTGGTTGTCTATTTTCTACCATAGAGTTCTCTCTTGGACGATTAAGCTGTCATGCCAGCCACAAGTCTGAGGGTACAGTAATAGTATAATATAACTACAGTAGAAAAACTATCAAAAGCTGTAGTATGACTATTATTCTTTCAAAATTGTGCAAAATAATCTTCGCGAATCCTCTGGTCAGCTTCCCATATTATTTCCGGCGGGTACTTATCAAGGAAACGACGAGGCTGAGCACACAGCCTCGGCGCTTCGTATGCGTTCCTGCATCCTCCGCCGCGCCGCCATGGCGGCTGAGCCATGAAAGCACCGAAATAGAATCACCCTAAGCTTACTTTCCCAACTCCGCGACCACATTAATCACTTCAAACCTCCTCTTCATCCCTTCTTCCTCCATTTCGTGGCTACAACCTAACCCAACCCCGCACGTGCGCACCCTCCAAACCCGAACACATCCGTCATCACAGCAACCGCCCAAAATGCCCCTCGGCGACCTCCTCAAGAGGAAAGACAAAGAAAAGGAAAAGGAAAAGCGCCCCGAAATCCCCGCCTCCTCCCCCTCAAACCCCGAATTCGCCTTTCACCGCCCCACCTCCCCTCCCCCCGACTACTCCAACAACAGCAACACTCCCACCTCGCCCTCCCCGCCCCCCTCCCCCCGCCGCAACCGCCTCTCCCTCTCGCCCTTCTCGCGCCCGCGCGCCTCCTCCGCCACATCCACCACCTCCGCCTCCTCCGCCACAGACCCCGAGCGCACCCACCGCCGCCTCTCCGCCCGCCTCCACCTCCGCCGCGACGTCTCCTCCTCCAACATCCCCTCCGACCTCCCCGCCATCGACGTAGCCGACGATGCCGCCGAGGGCGGCCAGACAGAGCGCGAGCGCCAGTGGGAGAAGCGCGCTACGCTGCTCGCGCGCAGCAACGGCGCTATCATCCGCAGCGCGAGCGGGAGCCCCGAGAGGGGCGTGGGAAGCCTGCTTGCGAGCGCGGGGGTGGGGTTGGGTCAGACGCTCGGGCAGGAGCTGAGGAGGGAGAGCGTCGGCGTGGTGGGGGATAAGCGCGCGGATGATAATATACAGGAGGCTATCCGGCTTCATGAGTCGGGGAGTCTGGAAGAGGCGACACGCATGTTTGGCCGCTTGGCGGACCCGGGGGGGGAGAATAATGCGTTGAGTCAGGTGCTTTATGGGCTGGCGCTTAGGTATGGGTTTTTTTCCTCACTCACCTCCTAGCTAGGCCTTGGGTCATCAGCTACGTGGTTCATATAGCAATATTTTACTAACACAATTGAATAGGCACGGATGGGGATGCACGGCGGATCCGGCGCAGGCGATGCAATATCTCACTGCCGCTGCTTCAAACGCCGCCTCCATCGAGGAGGCCGCTCTGCGCGCCGGCTCTGCAAAGGGGGGCGCCGCAAAAGGAGAGCTGGTGCTAGCCATTTTCGAGTTGGCCAATTCCTTCAGGCAAGGTTGGGGGGTCAAGAAGGACCCCGTAGCTGCTAAACAAGTAAGTGGTGTGCTCTTTAGTGGTGGTGGCGAGAGCCACGGGGTTGGTTTGGTGGAGCGAACGATATTGAGGGGAAGTCAATCGGTAGGACAAGAGCTGACGGGATTTAGTATTACGAAACCGCCGCGAATCTGGGTGACACAGGTATGACCCTCCCATTCTCTCACCCATCCCCCCACCCGCTCGACGTACAAGCCCGGCTAACGGAACGCGATTCTAGACGCGATGAACGAGGTAGGATGGTGCTATCTCGAGGGCTTCGGGTGTAAGAAAGATAAGGTGCGTCTTCTCCCCTTCAGGACCTCATTCGTGGTCTCCCTATCCAATCCCACCCTTATTACCCTTCATCTGCATTTCAAAAACGCCATCAGGCACCAAACCCCGTCCCCTCCCACCCACTCATCCCCACGAGGCGAACCACCCCTCCCCCCTCCCTTCAAACCCGAAAGATCCGAGCACCCCAGACCGCGCTTACACAACCACCACAGATGGAGTCCGCAAAGTACTACCGGCTCGCCGAGAAAGGCGGGAACAAGATTATCGGGAATGGATGGTAAGTCCCTACCTCTCTCTTGTGTCGCTATTGTTTTTGCCCTTACCCTTACCCTCTCGCTTTGTATCCGGGCGATGCGGTACGTGGATGTGTTGTGTGCGCTGTGTGTACGCTGCGGTGGCAGGTATGCAGTGCACAGTTACGCCTCCTGCTGGCGTCTGTGGTGCTGCTGCAGCTTCACGCCCCCGTCAAGCTGAAGCTCTAGCTCTCCACCCCGCCACCGCTATCACCGAGACAATACACTACCACAAGCAGCAGCAACCACCACCGTTTCCCCTTCCCCTTCCCTTCCCCCTCCAATATCCCCATCCTCTCACCCTACACCCCCTCAATCCAAACAAAGCTAACCCCCTCCCCACAGGATCTGGAAACCAAAATACGACCCCCCCTCCACCAACCCCTCCTAACGCGCGCTTACCACACACCCTCTTCTCTGGCCACATAACGAAACGGGCTGTCCATGCGGGGGCGAAGGCGTGGACGCGTTCATGCACACCCGCATACCGTCCTTGCGCCGACCACACTCGGTTGGCTACGCGTCCCCGACCGCGCGGGGTAGGGGCTCGGAGTCGCCTACGTTGGGTACCTACCTGCATGCACCCTCCCCCCGGGCCCCGAGCCTGATCCAAGCCACCGGGTTCGCCATCAGGCTGTCCTACCTCTCGTCCTTCAGCAGCTGTGGTTAGTGGGTTAGTTTGCTGTGGGTGTATGCGCCGTTTGGGAATATTGGTGGGAGTGTACGGCTTGCTCGGTCGGTTGATGGGGTGGTGGGATACGCGGTGCAATGAATCGTACATACATACATACATACGTCGCGTTGGATACATAGATAGATAGATGGATAGGTAGGTAGCTCGCGCGAAGGCGGTGTAATTTACTCTGTCCCACGAGTAGGCTGCGGATGTGCGGATTTTTTGGGGATTTGAGGGTGTAGTGGGGGTGAGCTCGTGCTGTTGTGTGCGGTGTTGTGTACTATGTCTTGTCGCAGTGTGTGTTTAGATGTTGTGTGCTCGTTTCGTTACATCGTTACAGCAGAAGTGACTGAGTGGGTATATCCCCGCTCTGTTTTATGAAAGTCGTTTCTTCATCAGGACTCCTTCTATTTTTGGTGTGATACCGCCGCCGTTATTAGTGTTTGAAACTGGGCGAGACAAGCACTACACAGCAGCAGATAGGCAGATAGGCAAATATCGCAAACTCTCACATTCTGAAGCATCGCGGATACTCTCATAAGTGTGTTTAAAAGGTGGGTGTTAAAATTAGATATGTTAGGGTAGATTAAGATATTGATAATTTTTTGCTCCATTGCCAATTCTCATCATCTCCCCGCGCGACCCCGTTTCACACCCTCTTCTCATCCACAACTCCCCTGTACTCCCCTCCCTCGCCCTCAACAGTAGAGGAGGGCGAGGTAAACCACCCATCTCACTCTCAAACCCGCCAGGGAAGTGTTCCCCCAGCTTCGAGTTTGGTCCCCCCCTTCTCTCTCTCTCCTAAGAAAACTGCGTCTCTTCATTCAGTCATCATCATCACCAATGCGTTCATCGCTTCATAAGTGCATATCTCCCCATCTCCCTCCTCCTGTTTCTGTTCAAAATCCCAGGCTGTACTGTACTCGTGGCATAATCGTCATCTTTTCATTTCGTTCATCATCGTCAAAAATAGGTCGTTTCGTTAGAAAGATAAGAAGAAGTAGAAGAAAGTAGTAGAATGTTTGTTGAAACTTCGTTAAGACGATGGACGGAAGAAAATGGTATTTGCGTTGTTTGTGCGTGTGTGGTGTGCTGTGAGGCCGTGATATGCTCGTGTAAATCTTTTCATTTCATTTCATTCCAGTTCATTTCGTGATTCCCCCCCCCCCATCCATTTCCCATTTGTGTACCCTTTCCGTTCCCTTCCCTAACCAACCGCCCGTTCCATAACCAACCGGGGAAAAAGTAAGAGTTGAATCTCCAAGAAAAAACCGGCCTATGCGCTAAATGCAGTAAACTAACTAAAACAGAAACTCAGATATCCATCGCTGAAGACATGATTGGGTGTGACAAGATATGATGGGTGAACAATTTGTGCAGTTAGGAAAAAAGGGACAACGCAAATAAAACAATTCTGGACAATTTGGTGCTCAGTGGCAAAATTCAAAAAATCAACGCGCGCTCGCTGGGTTCGCTGGATAATATCAAGAGTAAAAAGAACTGTCGGTTCAGAGACCGAGGACATGAGGGGCGTGTGCGTGGGCGTTTATCTTCGTGATCATAATGTGTCGTGGTCGTGTGTAACAAAAGAAAAAGAGTTGGGAGTTCGGCTCATAGATTGGAGCGGGTGGGTGACTACACCCCGCTCAACCAAGAGCCTCGCACTCCTCACCACCTCCACCCTCACACTCCTCTACCAGCCTTGCAAAGCGTCTCACAACATCTCGGGGCACCTGCTCCCACAGTAAGCTGCGAGTATACACCTCCGTCTTCCCCGCCCTCGCACCTTCCCGCATGGCAGCCAGGCTGTCAGCGAGATTGCGACGGCCAGCGCTGCTACTGGGCGCCGGTGCGGCGGAGAAGGACGGAGACGCAGCAGCGTTGTACTGTGCGGCGGACAAGGAGAAGAGTTGCTCGTGCTGTTGCTGTGCGGTGGGGGCGGTGAGGGAGTCTGCGTAGGCGGCGAGTGGGGATGGGTCGAGGTCGGCGAGAGTGACGTGCGATGGCTGTGTCCAGTCTGCGTGTGCCTGTCCGTGTACCTGTGCGGATGCAGAGACAGAGGCCATGGCAGAGGCAGGCATGACAGCAGAAGCGGATACGCCGGCATCGTGGAGGATGTCGGAGAGGATGGTGGCAGAGGCAGCACGGACATCGTCGGACATACGCGGGATAGCCGGCGAGGTGCCCTTGGATGCCACAAAGGCGCCGAAGAGAAGAAGCATGAGGAGGAGACCTTGGGCAGCAGGCTTGTCGGCATCGGCGAGGACAGTAGATGAGTCGCCTGTCTTGGAGACGGTGAGGGCCTGCGACTGGCTTTCGGCCTTGATAGTAGGCGAAGCGGGGAAGTCGTGCAGGAAGGAGATCCCGTCCCACGCGCCATCCATAGTGAGGGCGTCGATATCGGCAAAGTCGCTTGGGAAGCCCTGCTGCTGTTGGGGTTGCGCAAGCGCAGCACCCTCGAGCTTGGTGACGTGCTCGCTCAGCACGCTGACCTTCTTGCGCAACTCGCCCGTCTCGATCGTGTGGGCACGGAGCATCTCCTCCTTCTCCATGCGCAGGTTCTCGATGTACTGTTGGTACTGAGCCTCCTTGCGTGTGCAGGCATCGAGCGCGATCTTGACGTCTGCGAGCTCCTCTTCGATCTCGGTGATGACGGCAGTGTAGTGCTTTTTCTCATCTTCGAGACGCTCAGTGTGCTGCTTCTTGCGTTGCCGCGAGTCGAGACTGATGTAAATTAGTTGATGTACCATTAGATTATAAGGTGGGGGGACTTACGCAGCTTGCCTATTCCTCAAGAGACGCTTCTGCTGCTTGAGCTCCTTGATCTCGCCCTCATCGGTAGATTGCTGAATCAGGTGATCGATATTCAAGAGGTTGCGCTCGGCGGGGATGTCGAAGCGAGCGTTCTTCTTGCGAATACCGTCCCGTCGCATCAGCGGTGAATGCGAGCGCAGCCCCGGACTGCCCGGTCGCATGCGCTTAGGCATCCCGCGGTGCTCCATGCTCTCCGGTACGGCCCAGTCCTTCTGGGGTGACGCTGGCATGGACTCCACGACTGTGCTAGCGGGCGAGAAGAGCGACGGTTGCGTCGCTCCATTGCCGAAGAGGGTGTGTACGGGCGCTGTCCTGAAGGCGGAGTTGGTCTGGAACTCGGCCGGTACTCCGTCGAAGGTCTGCATCGGGGTGCAGGACCCTGAAGTGTTTGGTAGCGACCACCCGTTGTGGGGTTGTTGGTGCGGGTAGTTATTGTTCGCCTGGCCCATATTGAGAAACGGGTTGTTCGGGTTGTGCTCGCCGAACGGGTTGTTCGAGTTGCTGGGCTGCATGTCGACGTGCTGCCAGTCTTCGGTCTTGGGGGAGAAGAGGGCGTAGGAGTCTCGCCTGCTCATGGAGGGGGACATGTCGAGGCCGGAATCGAGAGCGCTACCGTCTAAGATGTTCTCGTCGAGAATGCTGGCTTCGTCGTCGTCGAAGAACCTCTCGTTTTGTGTGTCGATGCTGAGTTGTGATGGTCTGTAATAATTGTTCATTTGAAACCCCGCCATATTTTTGGCTCTGGGGGGGGAGAAAGGAGGAAAGGTTGGTGTAGTTGTAGTTCTTTCTTGGTTGATATTCCCGTGGGGGAAGCGAGGGAGAGAGAAGAGGTTGGGTGCGGGACGATAATGGCGGTGAAGCGAATTTGGAAGATGCGACCGGGATGTTGTTGAGTCGATGTCTTGAAGGTACGCGCAGCGGAAGAGGAATGCCTGTTGCCGGTGGGTGCTAGGGCAAGGGGAAATGGGCAATATTTGTGTAGTTGGTAGTAATAATGATATGTGATCGATCGTTGTGGGAGTGGTGAGTGAGGAAGTGAGGATGAAAAGTGGTGGTGTTGGTGTAGGTGTTGTGTGGTGATATACAGCCGAGGAGGTTGGTCGTGGTGGTGGATGAATGAAGGGAGGAAGAAGGGAGGGATGAAGTAGTAATAGTAGTAGAAGTAGAGTAGTAATAGGGTAGTAGTAAGGTAGGTAAGGTAGGTAAGGTAGTAATTGTAATAGTAGGCGTGATCGATGCAGCAAGCGGAAGTTGCAGTGCTGTGTATGGTGTGTGGGGGAAATATAAATTGTTGGTATGATGATCAAAGGTGGGATGTGGGATGAGAGGTGGGAGGGTAGTGTGTATTTATTTATTGCATGCACGAGGAGGGACGGGTACGGTGTGTGTAGATGGGTAGATGGGTAGATGGGTAGATGGGTAGATGGGTATAGATGGGCAGATGGGTGGGCAGAATTGGAGAGGGGAGGATGGGGATAGGATGGGATGGGGGATAGGATGGGAATGGGGACCTGTGGTTGCAGGAAGAGAGCAGCGGGAAGAGCGGGTGGGGTTTCCCTGTGTGTGTATGAAGTGTGAGTGGTGTGTGTATGGAGTGTGTATGGATAGTGTGTGTACTGTAGGGAGTAGAGTGTTGAGTGTTGGGCGAGGATGGGGATGGAGGGATGTGTGATGGGGATGTGATGGGGTCTGACTTCGACGGGCCTTCAGTTTATCCAGGGAGTGAGTGGCGAGTGGTGAATGGTGATTGATGGATGGGATGGGATGGGATGCGATGCGATGGGCGGTGATCGGGAATCAAATTAGAGGGAAGGGGAGAGAGGGGACCACAGGCGAGACCGTAGGCAGGGACAGAGGCAGGCAGGGACGGCCGAGACCAAACAGAATGGTGGGTTGTGATGCGGTCTGTGACTGGGAGGCCAAGTGGGAGGCCTAGTGGGGGTGGTTAGTGAGGGAATGGGAACGAGAGGTTTGTGATCTAGGGGATGTGATTTGTGCGTGGGAGAGAAGGGATGAGTGAGAAGGGCTGACGGGACTGACTGGGTGACTGACTGAGTGACTGACTGAGTGTGATTGAGGCTTGGGTTTGGGTAGGAAGGGAAGGGACGATCAAGACCAAGGAATGATACGGATACAGATACAGATACGGATACAGGGAAAGAGGGATGATTCGGGGAAAGAGGGATACGGGGAGAGATGCCGAGACAGGCGGAAAGGCTGAGTGATAGAGGGACGGAGAGACGGAGAGACAGAGCGATACCGAGAAAGGCAGAGACAGACGGAAAGAGCAACACGAATTATGACATACATATTATGGCATACAAGTCACAGGTTACAGGTTACAGGGTTAGTCAGGACATCAGTGAGGATGGGTGAAGAGTGGGAGTAGAGTGGGAGAGGATGGACGAGTGAGAGTGGGCATTTGAAGTTACAGCGACACAGAGATATAGAGATATAGAGACGTTCGAGACATGCAGATATAGAGTTTCAGTGTAGAGCTATTAGTTATACAGAATACAGCTATCAACAATCAACAATCAGCTATCAGGTAGTCAGGTGCACGTGTAGAGTAGAGTGTACGGATTGAAAAGATGCAGATGCAGATACAGTACAGAGCACGGGATACGGAATACAGATTATATACATTCGGAGAACGGATTATACAGACATTATATCATTCCGAGCGTACAGGCACAGGCAGACAGACGGCGGTTTGACGGACAGAGATGTAGACATGCACATATAGACGACATGATACGGAGTCGACATGATATACACAGACACAAACACAGTAACAGATACCACACGGAAATATCCAGTACAGCAGTACAATACAAACCCCCATACTCTATACAATACACACAATACAAATACACATACACGTACGATACACTGTACAATCCACATACAATACACTGCACAATCCACATACAAATACACATACACAACCACAAAATATCCCGACCATCCAACTAACAGACTCCTCCCCGCCCGAGCAAGCCCGTCGGCAACAGACTCGACAAACTGACAAGCTGACCATTTGTGCACTCTACACAGTTTTGTGCACAGCATCCCCCCATCGCGAGACAAGAACAGCAAACAGCAAACAGCAATAACTCCAGTCACAACCAGTCCAGTGACAGCCACCTGATAGTCATGACCCTCCTCCTCCCCTCTCACACGCCGATCTCACGAGACTCCTCCCAGCTAACACACACCCTAAAACCCATCCAAACGGATCCCTACGAGAGCGCCTCCCGTACCGCCTACTTACTAACTTACTGTACTATACGATACCACCTCGACTCAGCGGACGTCTCTACCACGCGTCCTCTGCCTTACTAAACTGCCCCTAAGCTCCTAAACTGCTAACGTGATATCCTTCCCCCCCAGCCAAGCCAGACCAGACCAGCCAGGGCAAGCAAGAGCAAGAGCAAGAACAACCACAACCACTCACCCCGTCGGGCATCTGCAGCCCTGCCCTCGCTGGGCACGAACGCCCTCTTCTCACGCATCTCACCCATCTCGCATCTCGCCTCCCATCTCGCCTCCCATCTCGCCTCCCCTTCCCCCCCCCGTTCTCCCACCCCATAGGCTCCTCCCTCACAAAGCCCTAACTCCCACCTCCAGCCCAGCCTACATCAGCACATCCGCGTCTCATCCCCATCCAGTAAGCCCATCCATCCAGCTCCCTCTCCACTCCAGATCAAGAAAAGCAAAAAAGGCACATCCGTACCTACCTACCGCCGTACCAACCCTACACACGCACGCACGCCTAATCCCCCCCCAGCGACCCCATACCCCCCGCCCTCCCGCCTTGCCATTCGCACTCCCCCTACCGCGGACATACCCCCCATCTCCCCCTTCCACCCCATCCCTCCTGATTGGGACACACCCCCCCTCGCCGTTAAGCCCAAGCTGGACTCGCAGCCCTCCCGCTGGTGCCCAACCTCGCCTCGTTTGTTCTTAGGTGGCGTTTAGAGGTTCTCATTGGAGGGGAGGGTGCTAACCTTACTCCTGCCTTACTGCGCTTGGGTTGGGGGGAACGGGCCGGTTTACTATTATGGGATACGGTGCAGTAGGGGAAGGGAGTAGGGCGATTGGGGATTCGTCGGATGGGAGGGAGGGAGGAGGGAGATCTAGATGATCGCCGTTGTAGGCTTCCTTCCTTCCTTCCTTCTTACGCTGCTGCTGCTACTCTAGGAAAGGAAAGAAGAGTACGGACGGCTCGGCGCGCGCGCTCATCCTCAGCGCGACCGACGACGGACCACCGAAAATCCCCCACCCTCCGTCCCTACCTGCCTTCCTGCTTCTCAAACAAGACAAGACAAACCAAGACAGACCCAATACGTAACTCCTCCCCCCTCCGCTGAATCACACCCCCTCCGCGCCTCCCACCACGCATACACCCCGTAAACCCCGATCCAGGACCACTCCGACCGACCGACCGACGCGCCGGAACGCCATGTCTCGCACTCTCCCCTCCCTGCGCCGCGCGCGCAGTCCATACGCGGCGCGGGGACGACATGCGATTGCGCTGCGCACGGGACGCTGATGTTGAGACTGAGGGTGAGTGATGGGCGTGACATTCGTTCTGAAGAAATATGATGCGCACTGTTCTTTTGTTTATCCCCCACTCACTCTCACTGTCACTCCCGGTACCGCTGCGGGATCTATCTATCTAGTCCAGCTAGCTGCGAGAGGGGATGTGAGACTTGAATCCAAATCAAATAACTGGGGGATTGCATGTACAGCTGCGAGGAGGTGATGTGACTCCTCTCTTTTTTTCCAGGCTTTTTTCTTCGCATACACACTCACTGCGCGCCGGAGTGTACTGAAACCCCGTCTATCCCCTTCCCTTCCTGCCTCCCAACCTCCACGCTCTCGGTACCCTAACCACAACCACCACAAAACCTGACCCGCACGCACCGACCGATCCCCACCACTCCCGCCGTCCCCCGTCCCATCATCCCGCCCCCGTCTGCCGCGGAGCTAGCCCCGGGTCCCCGGTTTCGTTTGTCTCGTCTGTCTCGAAGGCGAAGGGGACGGGCGCGGTGGATCAGAAGCCCGAAAAAGTTCAGGGTAACCCATCACCGCCTGTCACTTCCCCCATCCAGACCCCATACCCTCTATCACCGCTCTCCCAGGAAGGCCCGCACCTTCTCCAGTTCCATCGTCCACCGCTCATCTCGTCGCCTAGACTCTTTCGTTTGGGGGAGGGTCGCGTCTCAGCTGGGTGTTAGCTCGATTCCGAAAGGAGCGGTGACTTCACCTCCTTGCTATTTTTGTGTGTGTGGCAAGTACCGGGCTCCATTCTACATCCACTCTTTGGGGTACGTGTACATTCTTCATTGTGAAAAAAAGAGGCGGTAAAAGGATGGTGGGGGGCAAGGGCGATGAGATCGATCGGTTTACCTGTGCTGTACCTGCTCTACCCGCTGCTGCTCCCTGGTTGAGCGTGGTTGGGGTGGGTGGAATGTGAGGGCTGTCACTGAGTAAATGACAGACCACCAGTCATACAGCCAGCCAGAAGGACAGAAGACAGGCACACACGCACGCAGGCACAATTGAACACACCCACACACACACACGCAGACACCACACACATCCACCCCCTCACGTGACACCCTCCTCCTCCTCTTCCTCCAACCAAACCTCCCCCTCCTCCTCCCTCTCATCTGCACACAAACGTACCTGCGTCCGTCCAGGTGGGGCGCTCTCTCTCTTCCATTCTGCTTCCCACCATCCATCCCAACCTCCGCCCACACTGGCACACGGCTTAGCACGGCAGACGGAGAGGCAAACGGGGAAGAGGCGGTGAGGTAGGTGGATCTATTTTTGTTTTGAAGCCGGAGCTTGGGGGTCCCACATACTACAAATGAACCGCCGCAGCGGGGACGCGACGCGTTTGCGAGCTTCCGAGCTTGTGAGCTTGCGAGTGGTGGGTGCGATGGGGGGGGTGAGTGCGATACACGTGGGCGTCCGCTGTGGACGGATGGGGGGGGGGCTGTGGGGAGGGGGAGTATGAGTGGGAGTGGGAGTCAGTCGACTCTAGGCAGCAGGCTTTTTTATTTATTTTCGTTTTTGATTTTGATTTTTGGTTTTGTTTGTTTTCTCCTCTTCGGATTGATGGGGCGGTGTGTGTGTGCACCGCCCCAGGGCTTGGAGACCCTCTTTCTCTCTGTCTCTCGCGGGTGGCGGTGAAGGGATGGGGGGTGAGACGGATGGGTGGCGGTCTACTATGGGGATGAGGAGGGGCTGGGGAGGAATGAGGATGAGAATGAGAATAGAAGCCAGATCTAGAATGGAACCGAGATCGAGAATGAGCTCTAGAATGATTCCAATTATGAGAATAAGCTCCCCGCAGCAACCGACGCACAACACCACACGGGAATGTAAGCCGACGCAAGGCAATGTAATGCACCCGAACAGCGCGTAAGGAAGCAAGGGAGTCCTCCCACCCTCCTTCTTTGTTCCTCGCATGGAAAACGCCTTTGCGGGAGAGAGAATAGATGGATAGGTGATTTGGGGATTTGTCACCCTTTCGGTTTGTAGGGAGGGGGTGTCAGCGGGTGGTTGGTGGTTGGTGGTTATCAGATTGTGTTTGCGGAATTTGAGATTCTGTTTGCGTACTCGCTTGCTTGTTTGGTTATGCAGCATCTATTGTCATCGGTCACTCTTTGTTGCATTATGTATGGTCTGGGGTTTCTGGGATGATGATAGTATTATTTTATTACTTGATTTTTCTCTGTTGTTTTGGGTAGGGGTTGGTAAATCGGGGGGGTATCGTGTAGAGATGGGGTTGTGTGCTTGTTATATTTAAGTATAGATTTGAGTTATCATGGTATGGTATGGTCTAGCTCTCTCGTCCACGGTATTTGTTTTATTACTTGGTTTTTCTCTGCTATTTTGGTTGGGGATTGGTAAATCAGGGGTATTATGCACAGATGGGATGGAGCGGCTATGTTGCTTGTTATACCTAAGTATGGATTTGAGTTATCATAGTATGGTCTAGCTCTCTAGTTTACTACGGTTTTAGTTGTCAAGATAGTTACTACTTCTTATTGGAACTTCTTATTGGAAAGTCGAGCCATATATCTTGCTATTCTGCACTTATCTAGCGTTTATATTGGTTTCCTTTTTAGCATATATCGTTCATTTTAGAGTTTTATAGTTCGATCAGCTGAATTTTAGGAGACCCCTTTTTTACGTTGTCGATTATTAGTTAAAAAAAAAGCTTATGAGTCAAGCTTTGTCGTGTATAGTTAATCACTCATGAGTCAAGTTTATCATATATAATCTCAAGTTGCTTCCTTCCCTTGTAATCACTCAGGAGTCAAGTTTATCATTCTTCAGTCTCAAGTTTGTCATATATAGTCTCAAGCTACTCCCTTCTCTCAGACCATCAACCTCACCTCCATCAAAATGTCCAACAACCCAATCCTCTCCCCGATCCTCTCCCCCCTCGACGCAGCTAACCTCCAAACCCTCGGCCTCCTAGGCCCCGGCACCACCCCCTCCTCCCACCGCATCCACAAGCGCCGCGTAAACGGCTTCAGCAACGAAGAATACCGTGACATCCCCCTCTCGGCCCCCCTCTCATGCCAAGACGCATTTTTACAATCCCTGCTACTATCGTCTCGCTCGAGACGCTCACCTACATCGGGCTGTCTAGCCAAAAAGCTAACGAGATCTGGGAAGCTTGGGTAAATTGGCCATCTACCTCCCGCCGCCGCGAGATAGACCCCCACGATGGAAACGATGGATCCAGGTTACCAACTACCTTCCTCGCCTTCATCCTGGAGTGCACAGTCAATAACACACCCGGCGCCCTGACGGAGGAGGACGACGACTGGCGTAGATGCCTGGATAAATGCGGCATCAATAAAACCACACAGGATGCTATCATGGATCCAGATCCAGAATTAACCTATATCCGGCTTTCGGACTCGTGCCTGCATTGGATTAGAGATTAGAGATACTATTGAGATGCGGTATGCTGGGCTTGGGGAGATCCAGCGTACTTCACGGATGCGGGAGGTGGAGTTGGAGAGGGCGGCCTCGGGCGGATCTCAGGGCGGGGGGGAGTGAATATTTGCATCCCCCTCCCCCTTTTAAACATACTGCTCGTCCTATCTAAAATCCTGGAGAGGGACTAGACGTAACAGTAGTGTTTGCAGCAACTGTAGCTCAGGTAGAAGTGCTCGATCACTCAGGGCTGTAATTAATAAGCTGGTTCATTCAGAAATGGGACCACTAGGATAAATCCTGCCAGCTAAAATTACTAGTATTAACATCCTCGGGCCATTAGCAGGACCCTTTAGACTCTTGGGCGGCAAGAGTATGAGTCTTATCACATATAGATATATAGCCCCGAGTAGGTACTAACCTTCCCTGATCACAATGAAACTTTCTACCTATCAAAATGCCTGACATCCCTCTCTCATCCCAAAATGCATCTATAATGATTCCTGCCTCCCTAGTCTCCCTCGAAACCCTCCTTTATATCGGGCTCTGTAGTGAAAAAGCCAACGACATATGGAGCTCCTGGACAACCTGGCAGCCAACCGAACCATACGGCCCACGCCGTGAGACCGATCCCGACGATGGATTCGGCCTAGTAGTTACCTTCCACGACTTCATCATCGGGTCAGTTACTACGAATAAGACTGATGCTGTAGGGACCGATGACGACCGCGGATGGCGTCAGTGCCTGGATGCATGTGGTATCAACAAGGCCACCCAAGAGGCCATTATGGTACTAAATCAAAAGCTTAACCGTCTCCGGCGTTCTAATTCCTGTCTCTACTGTATCAAGGATACGATTAATCTGCGATATAGAGGGCTAGAAGAGCTCCGGCACACGCTAGGCATACCTCAGCAACCGTCCACAGCCAGCATCGAGGCCAGCAACTGGGACTCCCCCCATCCCCTTAACACACCCGAATACACCACCCTCTTCAAACCCATAGACCTTGCCCAGACCACAAACCTCCTCACCCAAAGCAACACTCTATCCAATATCTCCCCCCTCCTAAGCCCCCCCCCCTCAGACTTCAGCGGTGGCACCCGCAGCTCCTTCCACTTTCCCCCATCCCACGACCTCGCAATCCACAACGCCGCATACGCCAAGTCCCGCTCCCCCCGCTCCCGCATCGCCATCCTCCGCCTCCTCATCCCCAGCGCCGCTATCGAAAGCCTCGCAGCTTCAGATATACAGACAGTACTCTGGCCGAGCAACGAGTGGAGAGAACTCGTATGGCGCAGCCGCATGCGGAAACCGCTCCCGCGCTATCTTAGAAAGTACCGTGAGGCGACGCTCGTGGTTGGGACGGTGGCGTGGGGGGGGGGGCTTGTTTGTCAGGGGATGGAGACGTGGGAGGAGGTTGGGGGAGGTTGGGGAGGGGAATGTGCTGAGGGTGGGGGGGGGGGGGGGGAGGAGGATGGGGTGGTTCAGTATGTTTTCTCCGGGGAAGAGGAGGGGCGTGAGTTTCTTACTGAGAATGTGGAGGGTGCTGAGGTTGTTCCGTTTTCAGAGGCTGCGCTGGAGGAGTTTTTCGCTGATCTTACGTAGTTGGTGTGGACATTTGGCTTGCCTCCCTTCTGAGAAACTGAGCTTCTTGGATGGACAAACTAAGTCCATGTAATCAAATCAAATCATTTCATGCACTACGAGAACCGTTTGTTTGCTCACATGGCACACAATCATCTGTCTCAATGCATTATGTGTGAGCCTGGCTTTTCTCAGATAATGGTAGCATTTTATTACTGTATTTTCTCTCCTATTGTTTCTATCTCTCTTCTTCTTCTTCTCTTGAGAGGGTGCTATTCTTTCTGCTTTTTTCTTCTCTCCTTATTTTTTTTCATTCCTCTCTTTCCTTGCCTGCTGCCCCTTGCCTGCCCCCCTGCGCACCGCAAACCAAAGAAAAGGGCCTCCAACGAAAACGCAGTTCATAAAAACCATCGCCTCAAAGTGAGGGAGTGGGGTATCTATCATCTCGCTCGCATTCACCAATCATCCAACTATCCATATTCCAGCCTCTCCGTGCGCTCTCAGGCAGGATTCGGAATCAACACCATCCAAACACCCACTGACCACTCCACCAAGCAAACACGCGAGCGAGCAAGCAAAGCAAGGAAATGCTCAGGCAAGGTAGGGTATTCTATGGCAGACAGATTGATAAGAGGGGCGGAGAAAAGAGGAAAATAGCGGGATACTTCTCTTCCAGACGAGGTTGTCCAGTAACGGGCTCGTAGACCTAAAAATTAGCATGCCACAGTTGCCCATGGCGAGCTGGACACGCAGCCATCACAGCTGCACGTAATCCCTCTCGAGCATGTCTGCATCCCTCTCCCCCTCCAGTCCAAGCACTTCCAAATCATCAGAATCCACATCATCACTCCCAATCTCCTCGCCCTCCTCCTCCTCGCTCTCGAGGTCGCTGCCCTCACCTTCTTCTCCCTCCTTCGCCGCATTCTTGCGCAACATACTCGCCTTCAGCCTATGCGGCAGCTTACATCCCTTCGTCTTGCACTCTCCCGTCCTGCTAAACTCAGGACATTCCACCACATGTCTCTCGTCACACTCCGCGCCCCGCTCACAGAACCCGTACACTGCAAACGCGCGACACACCGGCGCTGACGCCGATACCCGCACGTGCGCGTACCGACAGTTCTCGTTAGCGCAGTTACCCCGCGCGAAGTGCAGGCAGGCGGGCGTGCGCGAGGGTGTCGCCTCATGCGAGAGGTCGCAGGAGTCGCCGGCGGCGCAGGCGCCCGTCTGTAGGAAGTCCTTGCATATGGCGACTTTGGCGGGGTCGTGGGTGTAGCGGCAGCGTGGGCCCTTGGCGCAGATGCCTATATTTGTCAGTTAGTTTCGTGTGCGGGCTTACCGGGGGATTGGTATTTCGGGGGTGGTTTTGGGAATAGTAGCTGGGAATGGTGATGGAAAGTGAGGTACCGGTCGTGGAGAAGAGCCTGCACGGCTCGTCTATCTTCTTGATGGCCGCGGGTTGCCTAGTGTGGGTGTGTTAGTCTTGTCCTTGTGGAACGGTGAGGGGTGTCACGCGACGAGGCTGCGCGCAGGTCGTACCGTTGCGCCTTGACGATGCCAGAGCGGTATAGATTCCCGTTCTTGCTGCGGTAGAAGCGGACGCCGCCGACGGTCGCCGACTTCGGGGTTAGTTTCGCGGCGTTCTCGTCGCCAGGCACCTTGGCCAGTTTGCTGCCATCCTTCATCACGCGGAAGCGGATGCCCTGAACTGTTATTTCGTAATTCGGCAAGGCTTGGGGGGCGCGCTGATTTGCGCCGTGACCTCCCATGTTGTCGCTTAGTCGCTCCAGGTGTTTGTTCAGCTTGAACTTCTCCCTGTCGTCCCGCTGCTTCAGTCTCAGCTTGCGCGTCTCCTCTATAGCGCGGGCACGATCTTGGCTCTGCTTTTCGTATATCGCAGGGTTGATTAGCTGCATGTGGCGATCTGTTTTCGTGACCCATGCCGGTGCTGGTGCTGCAGCCCCGGAAATGTCATCCTGTGCGCCGTCTGGTTTTGATCCCGTGTTTGCATTGTTCAGAACTAGTGTCCTGTTCCGGTGGATGGTATTCGGTTTGCCTCCTCTATAGTATCCTCTGCCTCTGCTGTAACCACCACGCGAGGGTGGTCGGCCTTGATTCACCTGGGCATTATCTGTGTGGTTGTTAGTGGCTTGGATCAGGTCGATGGGTTTCAAATAGGTGAATACGTACAGTTTGGAGTCGGATAGGGCGCTCCGGGTTGTGCCTGAAAGTGTGATGCCGATGCGCTCGCTGGCTGTTGGTTCTTGTGGCGATTTATCTGACCTGAAAGTTTGTGAGTTTGTCCTCCTCTTGGAATGAGTCCGGGCTGAATTACCTGCCAGTTTACTGATCCTCGTCATCATCTCCTGTTCGGACTCCATATTTGCAAGACCCTGTTCGTTAGTGGTAGCTTCTGTATTTTATCCCAAATTATGTCGCAGTTGATAGTAAATGCTGAATCGAAGCTGTAGGATCGACGGTGATGATGAGTGGAAGATGCGCGAAGTGGCGCTTAGCTTGCTGCACTGGAAGGCGGCAAATACAGGCAAAAAGAGAGCTAAACCCTTTTCAGTGAGTAGCTTCCGCGCTCCTCAGCCTGGTTCTTTATGGTCTCGCCACAAGCCGCCGCCTTTATCTCCTTCCACCTTCTTTCACTCACTCGTGAAGATTGTGAGCAAGAACATATACATATTATCCTGACTATACGAGTCACCTTCAGCTTCATGGAAAACGTCCGCTGAATTCACCAGATTGTCAGGACAATGGCGGAGCCTCACATCAAGCAAGACCCATACATCAAGCGTGACCCCGACACCATAGGGGCATCCCCCGCATCATTCGCAGACTCGGAAGCTTTTGAGGATGCTGGAGATCTAGAGTTCAGCACCGATCCCAACTTCCAGAACGTATACCTTGCGCGAGTACCAAAGTACCTGTGGGAGCAGTGGAACGACTTGGACGATGACGCTGAGATCCGGCTGGGTACAGTCAGAAAGACTGTAAACACAAATAGCGATGGCGTGAAAGATGTACATATCACAACTTCCTTCGACTTGACTTGCCACTGACTGTGAATAGATCAGCCTGACGATGCTGCTACGGCCCGACCTCGCACAACATCAACAGGTTCCGAAAGAGTTCAGCCTGGATATCACTGCAGAGACTGTGGACAACACATTCGTCTTCACGGAACAAGATCTTCCTGGCTTCAAGTCCAAGTCACGAAAAGGCTTTGATCCAGCGACTGCCAACCTCCCAGCGCGCCTCACTCGCCCCAAGTTCGACAAGCCAGCCGACAAGCAGCCATGGGACCCCAAGAAGCGCTTCCAGCCATACTTCAAGCGTGCTATCCCAAAGAAGACCACGCTCGCTGGCCGTGTCGCCCACGAGATCAATTGCGTGCCAGTCGACAACCCCGAGACAAACCGTCTCTTGGCCCAGCGCACGATCGCTGCCATGCAACCACGAAACCGCACCGTTTTCCTTTCAGGCACGCGGTCTCGGGAGGCAGGCTTCATCCAACCTGGAACTATTCGCGCCCAGGAGGCATTTGGCGGCTTCATCAAGAACACTGGAGTGCTCAAGTCGAAATCTGGCCAGGACACAAAGACTGCTCGTATGCCTCAGAACGAACTGCTGGATCTTATCTTCCAGTGCTTCAAGGAGTTTAATTTCTGGTCGATGAAGGCGCTGCGGGCGAAGCTGCAGCAGCCAGAAGCATATCTGAGGGAGACGCTGGAGAAGGTAGCAGACATGCCGCGGAGTGGACGCTTTGCCATGCACTGGACGCTAAAGAAGGAGTATAAAATGAACATCGACGAGTCGGCTGCTGATGCAGCCCCCGAGACGGAAGAGCTCGACGACGAGGAGATGGGGGATATAGACGACGACGAGGATGATGATCTCAAGTTTGAAGATGTCGCATAATTGCATGGGAGGAGTTTGGGCGCGATGATTACAGAGGGAGGGCGAGGATATGTTGCCAGGGTTGCATTGGAGGCGCAAAGGGATAGCCACAGTCTATAGGGCGATATTAAGCAGGTAGAATGCAGGTACAAAAAATAAGCATAATGTATGAGTGTTCTTGAAATTTCTAGATTCAGGGGCTACTGTGTTGACGATTGACTAACATTCTACCTAAAAACTTTTCTCATGATGTTAATTCCCCTTCATGGTAAGAAAGATCTTCGGGGCATCTTGCACTATCACAATGGCAATCAAATGTCATCTTTCGTGCGTATACATCATTTACATGTGGACGAGTATATTCCTATGTACGTCCCATACCCCCCTAACCCCCCTAACCCAATAAATCTACTCAAAGCTCCATAACTTAACCAGGAGGCTATCCTTCACCTCCGAAGAACTATCCTGCTTCGTAAAGATTTTCTTGGGTATCTCAAACTCCACCACCGGCGTCTTCTTCACCTCCTTCAAAAGCTCGGCGTCGAGCATCTGTGGCAGAGTTAGCGTACGCACTTAATACAATTCGAAAGTACACTTACACTTCCATACGAGTGGTCGAGGAAATCCTCTAGGTTGTACGATTGTTTTGTGAACTGCTCCGATATGATCTTCGCCAGAGTCGCGACGTTGGGGTGGTAGTGTGACTGTAATGTCACAATCTCCCATAAACTGCTTTCAATGGCGTTGGTCTCCATTGGGTCTTCTTCGTCCTCCAGGAACGGATCTTCCATTCCCTCCTCGAGAAGCTCTTCTGCACCTTTCACCTCACGGTGAATCATAAATGTGCAAGTGGGATGCTTCTTGAGGAAATTGTAGATCCAAGGGACAACCGCAACAATTCCAGCTGGTGGAGCGTGCAGTGTTAACCTTGACAGACGCTTGATAAAGCTTGCCACGAGGACAGCGGGCAAATGCGTAGAAGACATAAACGTATCTAGCAGGCGGAAGAATTTCGAGCGGTGTTTCGAGTAAAGAATGCCGGAATCAAGCAAAGAATATAACTTCCTGTAGAATAGCGGGTAGTCCAAGTTTCGCTCTTGGATCAGGTAGTACACGCCGGAAAGAGCTTGGAGTGATGTAGATCCGCCGGTATCGTAGGAGTCCGTCAGGAAATCCATCAGAAGCTCTGGCTTTATAAACCAAGGCGCAATATAGGAGCTCATCATTCCTAAGATGTTCTTGCGCTGCTCCTTTGACAGCTCCTGCTTCAGGACTGCAAGCCAGGCAGCCTGTGCCTGCCTCTTATGCGCCGACAGGGAGTAGAGGGTGTGCGATGTCCTCGTGGGTGCGGCTATGTAGAAGTCTTCCAGCTCATCTTTATCCTCTGGTACAGACTCGATGATGGCCAGGATTCCAACAGCGTTGTCCACAAGCTGGCCCTCGTCCTCAAGAACCTTCGCAATTGCTTCGAAGGTGTAAAATCGAATATCGTCGTATTCCTCAACATATTTCTCGGCGAACTCCTTACGCACATCCTCTCCATCCTCCAAACCCAAGAGCGTTCGCACCAGGTCGGTGAGGAACCTTGATGGAAAGTTATAGTCCTGGCCATTCTTCACGTATGTGCCCTCGGTCTTCAGCATGCGCATGCACAGTGCAAGAATCGTTTGTGAAACCTCCGGCGACTCGAGAAGCTCATATAGCCCGGTCTTATACTCCAGATACCGCTCTTTGAGCCACGCCACAACTACTTCGTCTTTCTCAGAGCTCCCGGCCTTCCTGGTCAGCTCTCCTGACGCAATAAGTCTCGAAAAGACTCGGCATAACGCAACTGAGGCAATAATTGCATCCTCAGACTCCAGGAGCTTTATCAATTTCGGAATGTTGTTGTAATTCTTTTTTGATTCGAGGATTTCGCTCTCAAGCAAGAGGATTTGCGCCTGGGTATCGTCTTCGTCGTCGCTGCTCTCCGATTTGGCGCGCTTCGCAGGTTTTCTCTGGGAATCCACTCTCTTCCTCTTCGCTGCGCCAGCAGCAGTTTTTATTATGGCCGGCATGTTGAATTGTCTTGGTGTTCGTGTTTGACCGCAGTCTCGATGGTGAGGCTCTTTCCAAAACTTTTTTGGAATTTCGTTCAGCCTCGCGTGCACGTGACTTGACGCTTTATTCCGAGCCGAAGCGAGGAAGCTTTAACGTCGGTTCCCGTTCTTCACGACAAGACCACAAGCTCTGCATCATCCCCCCTCACATCACAATGGCATCACGCGTGGCAAAGACCGCCCTTGGTATGTAGTCCCAGTCGCGGGCAATTGGTGATGGATCAATTGAAGCCGTAGGCGATGTGCTGACGACGACACAGGGGCCGCACGTCTCCGTCCAACCGCTACGGTTCGGGCTCTTCCAACTCTGGCCATCTCAGCCCGCCACAACTCCAGCGTCCCCGCTGAGGAGCCAAAGAAGAAGGCCCAATCGATCCTCGATTCTCTTCCAGGCAACTCCCTGGTCTCCAAGGCCGCCATCCTCTCCTCCGGAGCCGGCGCGTCCATCTTCGCTCTCAGCAACGAGTACTATGTCGTCAACGAGGAGTCCGTCGTCGGTTTCTCGCTTCTCGCCATCTTCTTCGCTGTTGGCAAGTACCTTGGACCAGCATACTCCGGATGGGCCGAGGGACAGATCAGCAAGATCCGCGATATCTTGAACTCTGCTCGCGCCGACCACACTGAGGCCGTCAACGCCCGCATCCAGAACGTCAAGCAGATGGGAGGTGTCGTCGACATCACCAAGTCTCTTTTCGAGGTTTCCAAGGTGTGTTATGTAGATTGATTGTCGTGTGTGCAGATTGCTGACCCCAAATAGGAGACTGCCCAGATCGAGGCCAAGGTTTTCGAGCTGGAGCAAACCACCGCCCTTGCCGCCGAGGCCAAGACCGTCCTCGACTCGTGGGTGCGTTACGAGGGACAGGTCAAGCAGCGCCAACAGCAGGAGCTTGCGCAGTCCATCATTGCCAAGATCCAGAAGGAGCTCGAGAACCCGAAGACCCTTCAAAACATTCTCCAGCAGAGCGTCGTTGACGTTGAGAGTACGTCCACACCACACCCATACCATGCACCGAACAATGCTAATATGAATGACAGGAATTGTTGCTCAGAAGGCTTAGAGGGCGGTGAAGGCCTTTGATACCTAATAGAGATTTCCTTTTGTCACTGTCAAATAGAACCCATGTGCCATAGTCAATTTTTATATCTCTTCCAAACATGTATTACCTAGCTGCACACACCGATGCACTAGTGCGTGAAATAGCTGTCCTGGAGTTCCCCTGCTTCTACTACTGTGCTTCACAGGATATATTTAGGTCGTGGTGCTTTTACCGATACAATGCAAAGCGGCTTCTATCAAGATATCGACGAGCACGACATTGACAACTGCCAGGGACACGAGCTATCCCAATACCGGTTCTGCTACAAATCCCCAACTCTCTATGGTCGTCTAATCATCCCTGATGGGGCCTCAATGTCAGTGAACTTTGGAATACACGGTTCGTTGTTACAGCTCTACGCTCTCCCCCATTCGTCCGGCGTGGACGATTTATAGCCTCAAAATGCTCGTCAATGCAACCAATTTCTTGGTCGACGATGCCTTGAACAGGTTTCAAGCATTCTATCGACATGTGATTTCGCTCAGTTTGAGGTTGCAATGGGCAGCCACACAACAGATCCAGCATCATCTACTCTTCCCTATCGGGATATTTACGAGATATGTGGAGTGTGGAGTGGCTGAGGGTGGCGAGTTAAACATCTCCGCTAACTAACAATATTGCCAGTTCTCCAGACATCAACTCGAAAATCAATCCACGGCCACTTCCGTCATTTGAGGCAGTCTGTTGATCAATTTTCCTACTCTGGAAATGCAAGCGGGATACGGGAACCCTGCCTCCAGTGATGCCAAATGCGCATTTTATCCAGCCAATCGCAGCGAATTGCGAGGGGCACAAGACTCGCCGATTGCTGCCTACACAGGTCTGGCGAGGCTGAACTCTGGGATGCCTTTCCTGGATTGGGAATCATGTCGCGCAGTTCGTGGCGGCGAAGAGGTATATAAGTAGGTTGGAGTATCTGCCCAAAATGATACTTTACCTCTGTCTTCACGTCCTCGAGTACTTAACAGTTAAATCTTTAATCCGCATCTTAACATTACAACGCACGGCATAACCTTGCATCCTCCTTGATATCATCATCAGCCTCAAGCACAAGTTATAACAAAAAGTTATAACAAAACCTCACAACCCACCAATCCAACCCACCAACCCCACAAACTCACAACCACCCACCATGGGCAAATCCGAAGACGCCAAAGCCCTCGCCTCCGAATCCCCCTCCTCCCACGTCGACACCCACGGCCTCATCGTCAGCACCATGAACGACATCCCCGGCTACCGCGTCACCAACGTCCTCGGCACCGTCTACGGCCTCACCGTCCAGTCCCGCAACTGGGGCGCCGACATCGGCGCCATCCTGCGCTCCATCGTCGGCGGCGAGATCAAGCTCTTCACAAACCTGATGTACCGCACGCGCAACACGGCGCAGGAGCGCCTCGTCGGCGAGGCCATGGGGAGGGGCGCGAATGCGGTTATTGCGCTTAGGTTTGATGCGGCGGAGCTGTGTGGGTTTGCGCAGGTTTGTGCGTATGGAACGGCGGTGGTTGTTGAGAAGATTTAGGCTGGGGAGGGGGGGTTTGTCGGTTTAAGGGGGGAGAGGGGGGGGTAGAGGGGGGGTGATGCTATGAATGATGGCGGAGGTAATGGCTTGGGTGTACGGCGTTAATATGTTATATATGTTATAAGAGGCGGTCTTCAATACCCAGGACTATCCACCTATCACAAGTATCATTCAGCGCCGACAACCATACCCAGTGACATTAAAATAAAAAAGAACCCCGCCAAAACCACACATTCGCACCCCTCTAAACCAGAGGCCCTCTAAACCAGAATACTGTTCCGAAGCCATCTTAGCAAAAGAATATCCAAACCCGATTCCAAAAAAATAAAAATAAACTGAGCTCCCTGACCGGTTCGAACGATCGACCTGAAGATCTGCAATCTCCCGCTCTACCACTGAGCTAAAGGAGCCGAGGTCGGAAATATCTCGCTTATAGCCTTCCATAACACACTAGCTCTTCGGCTAAATAACCGATCACGCTAACCGCCATATCCGAGTTGAAATCACGTGTATTCCGTACAGCTTCAACGACGACTCTCTTAGATAACCAGTTCGCTGTAAGCAAACTAGGAAATAGAAATTGATGTATTTAATATCCTGCTCCTACGGCTTTAAAAATTCCGCTTCCTTGACCCCCACCAAGTAAAACCCCTCAGTCTCCCCCTGCAACTCCTGATTTACCTCGCATCCCCAATCCGAACCCCGAAACACACCGACAATCCCCCACCGCCTCACCGCCTGCATCTCGCCGCGCACACAGCCTTCGGAATAGATAGTACAGCACCAAGCGGGAGCAAACAGTGTAGGGGAGGGTAGTGAAGTGGCGTGATAAAGTCTTGATAGATTAGAAGCTACTTTTACTATGTACTTTATATATGTCACACCCCTTGCCGTTCGGTATGTAACCCAGCTCATCCTCCCCGTTTCCAACCCATGGCTCTGTCAATACGGACCACCACGTCAGTTTCCACCCCTCCCAAAAACACAAATAAGTAGAGTTCCATGACACTCGGATGCCGCGCTGGCTATTGATACTGTACAATGGATCGCATCCGACCCGCTCTCCCACTCCTAACCCCCGTCCTTCCCCCGGCCCAAAAAACGCAGCAAGGAAAAAGTATCCCAGTAAAAGATTGTATTCCCAAAAATAAATCGGGGTATCGCAAAACCGCTGGTCGTAAATATATGAAAAAAAAAAACTTGAATGATAAATCAAAACTCGCTAAAAATGCTCATAATCCGTTCCCCACGCAAGTAAACTCGAAGGCTAGTATCCAGAGCCTGTGCTTGCTTTCCGCTGGCCGCTGCGGACGCGGTTCCATAGCCGCTTGACGACGCTGTCGTCTTTGTCTTGGAGACCCCAGCCATCGGGACCCTCTAGGGGTCCACGAATGAGGGGTAGGAGCTTCTCCTCCACTGGCAGCGAGTCAAGGGTAATCTGGCTCTTGTTCTTCTCCTTAATTCCCAATCCCAATCCGTGCCCTTGTCCCTGCCATCCGTAGAGCGTCCCCTCGTCAGCCCTGAGATCAGGTCGTGTGAGGGTCATCCGAAGAGTCATCTCCCGGCTCCCCGCGCTCGCTAGGCTGTAGCTTTCCGTGTGCTTGTGCAGCATGGGCTTGCGGATTCCCAGGTGCAAGAACTCGTCGGCGCCGCTACCGCCGAGGCTCATCAGCCTCCCGTGGCTTCCGCGGTGAGCTTGAAAGCTACCTTCCATTGGCGTGAGCGGTGTATCAAGGTCGGGCATCGACACGTCGTCATCTAGGAGACTGCCAACATCGTCGAAGAATGTGTGCGTGCTCGGGCTAAGGACTGCGGGACGGACCGTGTGCGCGCTGTCCCGCGTAACGCGGATGTTCGGGAGATGTTTCACCTTCTTCTCCGCAGAGGGATCCGAAACACCATCTGTGCTCGGGAAGCCGAACTCGATGGCCTCGTCGAACTTTTGGGGCGAGGCGAGATACACGCGCAGCTTCAGGCGAGCTTCTGGGTCTTGGTAGTGGGTTGCATGGGGATCTATGGAAAGTCGAGGCGAGTCTGGTGCGGTGTACCTAGGGTTGATGAGAGACACCGCACGGGACCGTTGCCGGGAGTGGTTTTGGCTTTGGGAGAATGATCTGGAGAGCGTTCTTGCGGGTATCTTCGAGGGCGTCGGTGGTGGCTGCGACGAACCGGATATTGAAGCGGCACGTGCCGGAGATGAGAGGGATGAGCGGCCGAAAGGGATCTTGCTGATGGAGATGTTACGGCGAAAAGAGGGGCGAACGGATGATGCGGGGTCGGGGATGACCGTTCCTGGTAGATTTGCGTGGTAATCATCAAGAACTAGTCGAAGGTCCAAGTCGTTATCTTCATCAATCCACCGGAAGCTCTCCTCCATCGCTAGTGCGATACTGGTGGGGCGTTCCGACATTACACTTCCAATTGAGGAATCCATACTCAATCGTGTCGGACTTGGTGGCAGTTGGCTTGTTGGAGTAATGGTCCGATTCCGACGACTCGATTTGTAAATGGCCTCGTCTGCTGCGTCGAGAATAACGCTATCTCGCCGGCTG
Source organism: Pseudogymnoascus sp. 23342-1-I1 (assembly GCA_001662575.1). Lineage (NCBI taxonomy): Eukaryota > Fungi > Ascomycota > Leotiomycetes > Thelebolales > Thelebolaceae > Pseudogymnoascus > Pseudogymnoascus sp. 23342-1-I1. Next base: position 132,435 of record KV455022.1, on the reverse strand, counting down.
GTGAAATGGAGTTGCTCTTCCTTTGTGAATTGTTTCCTGCGAATCTTATCGGGCAAGGACATGAACCAGGCCACCTCTGCAGCAGTGACAGGCTTTTGTCGACACACTCGTAATTGTTGGGGAGTAGGCGGGAGGGTGAATGGGTGTGGAATTGATTTCGCGATTGACTTTTTTCTTAGTCGTCGTTGTGCAACGGAACGTTTTCTCGAGACTGGAAAGTCGAGGTCGCCGGGCGCAATCGATGATGAGTTTTGGGAAAGTCGCAATCTTTCTAATGTCGAGAAATACTGAAAATGAACAATTAGTACGGTGTGCAAAAATTGAAATGCTGTGGAAAGAAACGAAAAGGGGGGGTTGTATTATATCTGCAGGTACAGTACGAGGGACACCGGAGTGGTGCCCCAGCAAGACCAAGCGTGCATGAAGACAAGACGCTACAATACAACGCTATAGGCCTGCAACCCCCTCAAAGCACGGAGCATATCAACATGTGCGGTGTGGTTTCCCAGCACATTCACCATGGTGTGATAACTCGCTCACTTGTTTCAACATGATCATCCCATCTTTGTAATGCTTTACAATGACCTCGAAGATAGGATGGGATGAAGAAGTAGTAAGGGTCTCGTTGAGGGGCCATGTCCGAGACACATGGTCTCAGGGTTACAGTTGACAGCAAAAGATCTCCCTCAAGCACACATACCTTGCGTCGAACGGCAATTGGGAGCCGTTCAAACTCCTCTTCGCTCGTTATTCCAATCATCTCGCTCAAATTCTTTCGTCGTGATGGTCCAGGCATTCGTGGTCCCGCAGGGACAGAGACGGCGCTTGATGAATATGGTCGACCAGCGAACTCAGCAAACATCTCACCACGGCTCGGGCGATTCGAGTTATTGATGTTCGAGGGTATGGAGAGCGAGAGGGCGGCGGAGGAGTAGAAAGAGCGGAGTGGGATATGCTGCGTATTATGAAGACCCGAATTGGCGAGAGGATCCCGATGCAAGGTCGTCATGATTGGGGATAAATTCCAAAAAGCAGGAAGCTGGGCTGACAGAATTGACTCTCCTGCAACGATGTGGGGTTCGGCCTTTTAGTTCGATAGTGTCGAGGAGGAGTATTGGATTTGATGCTATCGACTCGTGGCAACGTGGTGGTGGTTGCTGCTTATGGGAAGGGAGCTGAGACGGGTAACTGACAGCTCACACCAGCGGGCATATGTAGCTTTGCAGCTTTGAGCGTGGATTCGATTCCGAACAAGGCCTGGTATGTGTATGGTCGGTGGGGAAAGGCCAGCCGTAAGTAAGTATGCTAAGTATGCGGACAAGTTTTAGTTTTTGAAGTAGTTCAATCAATCAATACATGTCGTGAGACCGCGCTGCAGAAGCAAAAGAGCAATGACCAGTAATATGTATATGCAGGCACAAAGGATGGAGTCTTTGTCTCTGAACTCCAGAGTATCTCAAATGGATTAGAATGGAGACGACGACCCCCCTGGTCCTTTGGCGGCCCATGCTGGTCTGTCTTCCTGGTCTTCCTACTCATCCTACCCATTCGTTTTTGTTTCCCTCATTTCTCGATTGGGCGCAGTTAAGCGCGTATTTGGCAGTTATCCGTCTTGGGGAGGGTATTATCCACGCCGATCACAGAAGATTGCAAACAGAATCAAGTATAGTGTAGAGTACATTAGAGTACTTGTGCAAGGAGGTGCATGGTAGTTATGGATATTATGGATGTTATGTATGGATATTATGGAAGCTAAAGATGCTAGGGGTACTAGGATGCTAAGGATGATTTTAGTAGATGTGATGTACGAGGATTGAGGATTGAGATGTGACGATTATGCTTGATGCTAGACGATGGGGGATGTGATTGCCTACCGTATGCTACCTACCGTATGCTGCCGTATAGCACAAGAATAGTCACCAGTAGTCGAAAATAGTTGAAAATAGTGTCAGTACAGTAGATACTCGGCGCATAGTGGAACGCGACGTGGGAAATCAATAGCAAATCAGGTACAGAAAGGTAACTCCCGGGACGGTTCCTGTCATCCTAACCCCCCTAAAGCAATTAAAGGGCAAGACGAGAATAACGAGAGGGCTAGAAGAGCTATGGAGGGGCCAGGATGGCCAAGTATCGCAAAGTACTCCATAAGTGATCTAGGGTCGGGAAATGGGTGGTGATTGCACTCTAGTCCCACCCACTCGGTACTTGGTGGTACGCGGGTCAGTGTAGTAGTATCAGTATACTAGTACTACTCAGTATGGCTGTATATTAACATACCCACCGATCCATAGTACTCACACAGCATATTAGCAGCATATTAGAGGGGTTCCATCACATCACATCACATCACAGCACATCAATGGATCCCATTATGCCATTAAACCCTCCATATAATACCAACGGCCAGGGTTATATAAACAGACACGGCGTGGATTCGACGATATCAAGCCGTGAGCATGTCATACTAGGCTACTCACATTATCTCTTTATCCAGCCCTTTTGCTGACTGTATGTTGACTGTATGTTTGACTGTAAGTACTACACTGTACATCTTCTCTACTCCCCTAGCCGCTGGATGTCGGCAACGGCAACAATCCGCCCTGCCCCTGGAACTAGTAAGGGGCTCCGCCGCGTGTGCGCCCCCCGAATCCCCGCATGCGCTGGGGCGAGGCTAATGAGGACTCTCTCTTTCTATCTCAGTAGGGGATGCGATGAGAGGAAGTGGATGGATAGGCATAGGATAGGCATAGGAAGGGTAGGGAAGGGGAAAGGGAGGGTACTTGCTTACGAGTACGTCGCTGCGACTGTGACGCGTTTGCATTCAATGTACAGAACTAGAGACTAGAGACTTAGATTCAACTGCGCGTTGGTATACGTACGTTGGTCTAGATACTCCGTACTATATGCACAGCAAACGCACGACAAACGCACAGCTTCACCTTTCCTAACACAGCTTCATCTTTCCTAAGACACGACGTCGGCGATCTAGCTGCTCTCTTGCCAACGTGCATGCGCCAGTAGAGCAATAGCATCGCAATAGCATCGGTCCACAACAGCCCACACACACCATACACCAGCTCCAATAGCGTTGCCCTACTCTACCTTTCTCGTTGCCCATTCCGCAAAACGGGAACAGCACGGTCTGGCGCTGCACCACTCTGACCACAGACCAGGTAAGAAAAAAGCCATTGTCACAATTCCGGCACTGCCCGTCCGTCTGTTTCAGTCTGGCGCCGGCGGTGAGTAGAGAGCCTGATTCGCTTACTGCCATACTAATGGGCCGGCCCCAGATTCCGCTCTGGGGCGGCCATTAGAGGATAATTTTAACGCCAACGCCAGCACCAGCGCCAACACCAGCGCCAACGCCAACGCCGGTCTTATGTCGCGTCGCGCGCTCGGTGGTCCGTTACTGGATTTACGGCAGACGGCACTGTACAGCACGGCCAAAGTTATGAACTTCTGTGCACAAGTTCCCGGTAATCGGGGTGCCATCCTTCCAGGCTCCAAGGTGTGTAACCGGTGATATAGCGAGATATAATACTATACAGTTTAGTCTATACAAGCAACCAAGGGACGGCGGATATACTCAAAACTCGTCTACTAAAACGGGCTTCAATGAGGCTGACAATCCCTCTCCAACCAACGCGAGTTTATTTCAAGCCGTGGCTGTCGGCTACCAGCATGAGGAGCAGGAGGCCAATTAGCCACGAGAACTTAGCCAGGAGTCGAGGAGTCAACGCTGTCTGCCTAACATCTTTTTTGCCAATCAAGCTGTTTGTGTCAGCCAGCGTCACTCGTGGCTTCCTCTCCCTTGCCTTAACACTTCCTTTTCCCGGTTTTCCAACCCGTCATTCGCTGTCATCTATCAGTTACAGTAGCGAAAGATCCCCCAAGGTGACATATCATTACTGCATCTGCACACGTTTTTCTCATCCCGTCTCCCAAAGATGACACTCGCCATCGCCATGGCATGGCCAGATGGCAGAATTACAAACTATAGAATTATCCCGTCCCGTCCCAACCGTGGCTGCCATGTTTGCGGGTCTACAAACTGAGACATACATATGCATGTCTCAACCCGACACGCACAAAAGAAAAAAGCACAGATCCTCTTCTGGACACCCCTTTTTTTCTCGTGTCCCTCCCCAGCCCCCAAACGAAAGGGGGAAAAACGCTATTTGCCAAGCCCTTCTAAATCGAGACGCGCCGCACGCACACACAATTCCCCCAAGTCTCATTTTCCCCTCTCCCCAAAAAAAGCAATTTCTCACCGTTTGAGGCGCTGGTGATCGCTCTCTCGCTTTGCGGTTTTGGGACACGCTCTAATGAGCGATACGCCATTTCCCCAGCCCCAGAAATAGGATCCAAACTCACTCACTACCCCATCATGTAGCTCGATCCCCTATTGCCTAGGCGATATCGCATTGCGATTCCTAGAGCCCCCCTCCCTATATGCGGGCGAGAACGAGGAGGGGGGCATTTGTCGATCCCCCATTTCTCGGCGATCAGGCAATTCAATGCCTCAGCCGCTGTCCCGGCACATCAATGTGGAATGTATAGGTATAGTACTATATTGTATCGCGCTGGCTGTTGGGAGGGGTCCCACGGCGGCACCGTATTACCACCATCACCAACTGCGACTAGGAACAAACATCATCCCGTCCCATCATCGACCAGCGGCTGAGCCAGCTGAGCGCCACAACGACATTCCCGGGGCGATAGCGCGCTCCGTTTGGCCCCCCTCCGGAACACCCCACGCACGTTCCCTAATAACGGCCGAATCTGATGCCTGAGCAATATCAATATGCCATCACAACCAACAACCGCCCTGTCTGTTCCTGGTAGCATAGCATGAGAACTTAGAGTGAATGTAAGATAACCTCCTCGAGTCGTGGAATGCGAAGCACAGACTGGTGTCACCCACCCACCCATCCAGCCAGATATTTGGGACAGCCGAACAAAGACCGAGTTTCGCATGATGTGCCCAATCCTACCAACCCATATCTCCCACTCTTCATGCAAGCACCACCATCACCACTTTTTTTTTTTTTTCTCTTTTCAAACCCCTCCCCCTCTCGCACGCAATAATCCCATATCGATATCCAGCCCTCCCCTACCCCGCTACTACACGTGCCCCATCCCATCCGCCGCCGTAGATAGCATACTATCGATACCACCCGGGTACACTTTTCAATAGCCCCAATCCTTCCTCCCCATGTCCCCGCGGCGCTGCACCGTGCATCCGGCGTCCCGGGCCCCTCAATGGAGCTACCACCACCATCAAATCGATACTAACTCCATCTCCATCTTCATCTTCAAGCAGGTACAGAGAGATACAAATATCGGCCGATACAATATTCCAAATCCTGTTCCCCTCCTCCCCCTCCTGCACCCCTGCCTTGGTTACGGCGGATCTCCCTAGCCGGCGGGGGGGATCTTCCGACCCGGAAGCTCAGGACGCACATACATGAGGACTCCACCACATACATCATGCATATCGGGAGAATTACGAGACCTGGTGCCTGACGTGTCCCCTGTGGTGCTCAGATAAGCCCTTTCATTCCTCCCACTGTACTCCCTCCCACTTCCCCTCACTACTGCTGCTGTGTCTGATCGATCGGACTCAGGGACGGTGTGCAGCCCCCTCCCCCCCTTCCCAAAAGCACAAGTGAGGGATCCTCACATGGTTGTTGTACATAGATACGATAGATAGCTTGATAGCATGATGGCATGACTCGGACGTGTGAAACATGGTTATACATTTAACTGACTACCCTCGGCATTACGCCCCCAACCAAGTGTTGATAAGTAACCCATCATATCATATCAACCCCCCCCATCACATCCTCGGCGTCCGGCTTGCTAATCACCTACCACCACCAACCCCACACCCCTTTTCACCCCTCCCTCAAATCATCCAAAAAAAAACTCCCCAATTCCACCGACCGGTCTAAACCCATAATATACTGTACACAGACCCCCTATACCTCATCATCGCTATCCTCCCCCAGCAGCTCCCCCTCATCCTCATCAACAGCCGTGTAATCCGCGCCCCTCGCGAAGCTTCCCCTAGTCGTGAAACGTGTCCCTCTGCGCCCGCCGAACGTCTTCATCAGCCATCCCCACACGCTGCTCGCCACGGAGGGCGCGGCGATGATGACGGCGCCTACGCCGGCTATGGCCATGACGGGGTACTTGATGAATGGGGATTCTTCATCGAAGGATGCTGTGGCGGTCGTTAGCTTATATTCTCGTATTCCCAATCCGCTGTAGAAATGCGAGATCGAGGAGAATAAACAGACAAAAGGGGATACATACATTGTTCACCGAGCCTGATCTGGCCGAACTTATCAGCCCAGTTATTGTACACCCACCAGCCCGCCGCGCCCGCAGCACCAATGCTGAACAGCACAATAAGGAAGATCCAGAAGCCGCCCAGCCCATGCTTCTTCTGGAACTCCTCCTCCTTACCAGGACACTCCTTCGCTACAATCTTGTCCATCTCCTTGCCGCCCTCGCAGGTGCTGAGGGGGATGCGCCGGTAGCCCGTCGGCTCGTAGTACTCGATCTGGTCAGGGTTATCGCGGCACTCCTGGATGCGGTCGACGGGGGTGAGGCCGGGCACGAGCAGACACTCTCCGCCGGCAAATGCCTGGTAGTTGTAATCGCATTCAAAGTCCTGGCGCGTGCACGTGCAGTTCGACTTGATGTCGTGCAGAGCCTCGATGATGTGGCCGTTGTAGCAGTCGGCGCCAGACTTCTTGCGGTGGTATTGCGAAACGTGTCCGAAGAGGCAGTTGTCGTCTTGTGTTGGGTGACGGGGAGACCAAAGATAGTAGTCTTCGTTCTCATCGCGCGTCTCGTCCAGCACGCATTGTCTGTCTGTCAGGCCAGTAAAGTCGAGATTGATAGTCGTAACGGCGCCATCACTGCCCTTCGCCCATAGCAGGAAGTTACGAGAGTTATCAGACGGGAGGGTGGTGATATCCGCCACGCGCACCTTCGATTCGGAGAACTTGTATTCCGTCCAGGTATCTCCTTCGTCGCGCGAGTAGTACACCACATCCGTGTCCTTGCGGTCGTTGACTAGGACAATAATCGATCCTTGATCACCGTATTCCCACATATAGGATCCCTTCTTGACTTCTATCCAGCTAACGCCTGCGTCGCGCGTAATGTATGTATCGCTCTTGTCAAACGGCTGCAGCGATTCACCCACGTTGCCGACGGCAAGCATGATGCCCACAGCGCTGGGTGACGAGTACTGGTGTGACTTATCCATGCGCTCAGTGTATCCATGTACGTTGAGTGAGCATTTCTGGAGGTTTCCACTGCATGAAAATTTCTTGCCCTCGACGTCCTTCGCTGGCGGTGTAATGTAGCGCCACTCCGCACCATCATTATGCGTGATCATCGTCTTGAGGTTTTTGTGGCCATCTTTTGAAGCGGTCTCGTAGTTGGTAATAACATTAGCCAACGCAACACCCTCCAGTTTCGACATTTTCTCAAAATCGACATATCCAGCCCTGTCCCGATTGACGCCATTCAGACTAAGAACATAAGACGTCCCGTTGGAGTTGCTCTTGATGATGCCTCCATATTCCAAATCGGTCGTAGTATCAACCGTGGCATGCAAAAATATGGCATGGGTGGAGCTATCCAGAACAGTGTATCCATGTTGATGTGGAATCCTGAAATTGGATGGAAACAGAGCATCGGCAAATGTCTTTGCGTCAATACTCGATTTGAGCGTCAACTCGCCCTTTGCTTCGTCCTTGGCTGCCACGATTATATACTCTGACATAGTCGTGAAGTCCTGGATATCATCGACAAGGGTCACCGAGTCCTCGAAGAAATTCGCGCTGCTCACAAGTTTCCATGGATTGTTGGTCGGGTCAATTGACTCTTTGGTGCGAGCTCCACATAGAATGAGCTTCTCTTCGGCTTCTCTCGCAGTTTTTTCCGCATACATGAATTCACACTTGGAAACATAGCGTGCTAGAGTCTTCCAGCTATCACCGCGATCTTTAGAAATAGATGCCACGGCATGGCAAGAATCGCCACCAGTTGAGCAAGATTTTCCTGTCCAGATGATCCAATCTTTCTTCGTTGGGTGGAAGCTCATGGGCGTAGCATAGGTGTAATCAGCGGGGTGCGGGACCTTGACGTCAAACTCTTGGATGTCGTCGCCACGGTTTACGGAGTAGTATACTTTGTCGTCGCTAGCGATGAAGAAGACCCTGTCATTGAGGTACGCATGGCGGACGATATATCTGATCTTTTTATCCTTCAAAATCTCCTTCCACTTCTTGCCGTGATCGCGGGATAGGAAGACTCCTTTGTCGGTCTGTGCGATAACCGTCTCATCAACGCCAGAACTCGTCTCGGTACGCTCAAAGTATATATGGTCTTGGAGGACCTTGCCCTCGAGGGACTGCGAGGTATGCGATACTTTTCCGCTAGCTGGAGGCGCAATGGTATCTTTACAAGGCGTCGAGACTAAGTCGTCCTTTGCCCCCTCTTTTGGCGGAATACAATCATTGCCTGGGATAAGGCGCCATCCCGACGAGCCCTTGAATGTATCGTCTGGCTTCTTGCAGGCTCCATCAGGAACCAAAGGAGGGCCTTGCGCAACACACTTTTTGCGGTCCTCGCTTCTCACAAAGTTGAAGTCGCATTCGTAGTCAATATCGCTACAGTCGCATTTTTCGAACTTCGCCTCGGGGTCAACAAAGTCCTTATTCATAAAGCAATCAGCATCCGCTTTGCGTCTCATGAAGTACTGCTTGTGGCCCATCAAACATGTTGCTTTTTCCTCCTTGTCGACGCGAGCGTACCATTTCTCAAGGTCCTTGTCCTCGCATTTTCTCTCCTTCAAGCCCTCGAAATTTATCGACATTATGTAGTATTCTTCCACGTCCCCCGATCTCGCAGACGCCATGAATAGGAATTTCGGGCTTGTAGAATCCAGGGTCGTTGTTAAAACGTAGGGTGAGACTTTTTGTGGCAGATCAATTTCTTTCCAGTTCCTACCGCGATCAAGAGAGTATTTCATTTTCTTGGTGACAACATCTTCGACGGCGAGAAGAATAGATCCCGAGTCACCAATCTCGTATTTGTGTGGGCCTGGCAGCGCTTTCGCCCACTTCACACCGGCATCCTCAGAGACATAGAGATCGCCTTTATCATACGCCTTCAAGTGCTTACCGGTGTTCCCAACAGCCATCATAATCCCGGGTGCTAGACTCGAGAATATTCTCCCAGAATTCGAAGCATCAGTCACAGAATGAATATGCAAGTCGTCATCTCCCGCTTTCAGCCCTTGCCACGTCCGGCCATCGTCAAAACTGATCTGGCTCTTGATCTTCTTGGCTTCTCTTGGGGATTTTTCAACTTCTTCCCAATTATCAACCACGTTGACAAGAGCGATTCCCTGGATCGCAGCAACCTTCTCGAAATCGACATTGCCCCCCTTATTCCTGTTGGTGTGCTCGACATTTCGTGTGAAATATGTGCCATTGGAATTACTGCTCAAAAGAACCCCCATGGGGTTCGACTTCTTCGTCGTCATAACATCAATCTGGATACTGTAATTTGTCGATTCCAAAATAGTGTAGGCTTCTTCCACCAGTTTATGGTCGTGCGGGAAGACAGCCCGGTGCCACTTCAATGTGTCATATGTAACATAGAGGGCCATTTCGTCCGTCTTCTCTGCCACACTAGCAGCCAGTATATAACTCTTCACTGCCGCAATTCTCGAAACTCCGGTAACCGTCCGGCCTTCCTCGAGGGCCGGTTCGAACTCATCCGCGAAAAACGTATCCGAGATCTTGAGCTTATAATCTTTCGAGTGCCGCGAGTATTTCCCTTCCGTGATGCACAAAATCCTGCTATCATCAACTTCCGACTCTCGTTCCGCAAATAATTCGGTTCCTTTTGCCCATTGGCATCCCGCAGTGTTGTCTCGAAGCCGTTTGGCTGGCGTTTTAAACCCGTCCAGAGTATAAGTTGACGTCCGCTCACAGTAGAGCCCCAGCATACAGTCCAGCGCATTCACAATAATCTTGTCCTTGTTCCCAGCATGGAAGCTCAGAGGGCTCTCTTCGCGTACGTCCGGAATGCTTTTCGTTTCAAACTGCGTCCAGGTCTTCCCCCGGTCCTCTGTTCGAAAATGCGTGATATCCTCCGTCAAGACATACGCCCTCGTGTTGTCGAAAGGGTGCATGACCAGACTAGCAGACACTCCCTCGGGAATGGCAGCTATCTTGTCCCAGGACTCGCCCGCGTTGGCAGATCGGAAGATCGCGTCTTCGTTGAAGTCCTGCATGAGGATGACATCGGAATCGTCAAAATAGCGTAAATCGTATGGCGAGTTCGCGAACTTATTCGAGGTGACCACTGGTGCATCTTTCGCTGCACGGGATGTGCCATAAAGCAATGTCGCCAGGAGGAGGCTCCGCCATCCTGGGATGGCCTCAGCGACCTTCAGCCTCATGATTGCGATTTATTCGAAGGGAGTCCAAGCATTAAGATCCGTCGAAGCTCCTCGAGCTGTTCTGGATGAGGTACAGTCAGTGCGGGCAATTGAAGGCAGAATCCGAGATGAATCCTAAGTCTGGTCGCCAGTCGTCGCGCAAAAATAATGGTTGCGTGGCTTCAGAGCTGCGACGGAACACAACAGTTGCAGTTGGGTCAGACAGGGGTGCCCACTTGCGTCAGCCCGCCCACTCATATTATGACGCGCGCCACACCTCCCTGGCCAGACCTTCAACGGGAGGAGCCCTGATTGATCGCTGGTAATCTTCAGCCAATCTCGATTCAATCATTCCCGAGATTCTATAAATCTCAGCCTACCGCTCGATATCTAGGGACATAATTTTAATTTTAACTGGTTATCAAGGCCTAAATGGCATAGAATGTCTTGTTCCCGATAAATCATTTGGGGACCTTTCAAGAAGAATAAATATTATTATTATTATTTAAATCCTTTAGTAAAATAACCAAATTCATTCAATTAACTAACTGAAATTACAAAGCGCTCATGTAAGATATAATTTATTAAACATATTCAATACAGAAGGCGCCTATAATAAAATACTAGGCTATCATTTCTATATCGCACATCAAGACACAGAGAAAATATTTCTGTATAGAAACATGATATAATTGTAAGCTAACTTCAGATAGACATATTCATCTCTCTGTCAATAGTATGCCTAACCAACATTTCCCGTGCCTGTAACGTCTCCTTTTTTCGTTTTTGATGCTCCTCATCAGTCATATGTTGCTGATGAGCTGGGTCCAACATAACCGCCTGCGGAATTGTGGGCGCGTCATTTCGCTCCACGCTCTGTACAATGTCCTCCTCGCTATCCTTCTCCATGTCGTCGGTCCCAACTTGAAGATTCCCAGATTCGCGGCGCCTGCTAGACCACCGCCCCGTCTTAAACCTTCGGTCCGCTGTCCCCTTGGCCGTCAATGGAATGAACCCGGGGTCGAGCTCATCTGACTCACCCCGAGAATTCCCCGAGGACTTGGGTTTTTTATTTTGGGAAGTGCGGAGATGGGCATTTCGCCAACTCGGCTTTGAGGCTACAGGCTGCTCTTCATTCAATGGAGACTCTGATCGAGCGATACTCCCAATGGTAGTTGCCGGATCAATATCCGTCAGCTTTGGCTCGTTTGCATCGTCAGTGTAATTATCGGCGGGCGCTATGTCATCGAGCTCATCCGCGTCTGCTGCGGGGCGGCCTTGAGAAACTGGAAGGATAATATGAGAGAGGCGGGATGGCTTGCGGAGTGTGCGGCCAGATTGGACATTGGGCGCAAGAACAGCTCTCATATCTTTGCCTGAAAGTCGTACCCTTTTCGTACGGTTATCCTCCGTAGCAGGCGAGCTGGACATGTGCTTCTCAAACCCCGTAGAACTACGTTGTAATTGATCCGCGAGTGGTCTAACATATGCCGAGGACTCATCCCGGTGGTGCGTAGTTGTAGGCAACGGGGTGCCCGGCTGCGAGTCTGGGTACCTCCCAGCTTTCCTCGTAATGTCTTCAGACCGCTTGAGTTTTATCTTCAAAAACTGAATCTCGAGCTTGAGGGAGTCAATTTCGTTGACTTTTTGGCTTAGTGAGGTGATGCTCTCAGTTATCAAATCAACATCTTCAAAGGATAGAGACCCTTCAACAGGCTTAGCAACATTTGTAGGGCGGGATTGGTCGATTTCATCACGCAGCGAGTGCACCGAGGCACGAACATCATCCATCTCATTATTCGTTGGTCGTACTGCTAGTTCTCTCCTTACCATTGTCATGAAATCCTTGAAGCTGCGCATATCCGTCTCGATTTTTTTGACGGAGTCAGAAATTCGATCAATATCCCTTTTCTGGCTGTCTATAGCCCCTTCTGCCCAATCTGCAAACTGTGTGAGGTGCTGGAGTCGATCGGCATCATCTGCCTGAAGAGGAAGATCACTATCGGCTACTGCTGCATTGTGACGTCCATTCACTTCGTTGCCGTTTTCTTGGTTATTTTCATTATGTCCACCCTTGGGGCCATTTCTTTTGAGAGGATACGCATGTTTGATAACTGGCGCGCACGGCTCCCTGGTGGATCCCGAGATAACCTTCATTTTATTCAGATGGAGAATAATTTGATCCTTTCGAAGGATATGCCCTGGCGGAGCATCATGGCACAGCAAGCCTAGTATTTCCTCACATCCTGCACAGGCGAGATCTTGCAGATAACTATCATGGATCAGCAGATGGTCGCTTTGGCTATAATGGGAAATCGAGTTTCTGTAGCGCGCCCAAGAAAGGATAAATTCTCTTACCTATCCTCGATCACAGTTTCTGTCGGCGCTATCCTAACATCTCCTGAATGCTGTAGACCAACGCTCCAATCCTTGCTCTTCAAACTGACGGGGCTGAAGTGCTTTTTGCCAATTTTGTTCCATAGGTTATTAAAGTCGCCGATAAAAGTACCGCATTTGGCACAGCTGCATGTCACCACCTCCATGCTGTCTTTCCGCTTCAGATATCTACTATGCGCCTGTGAAGTAGATCATCCAATGGTTCCTTGAGTCGTTGGTGGTTATAGAAGGCAGGTGGATGGTTACTGGGCTCGATGTTCGTTGGTGGTACGGAGAGTGTCATCTGCAGACATGTAACTATTAACAATCAATAACAAAATAATGGGACAGATCCAATTGATTCATACCTGCTATAACCTGGCGTATATCAATCGGCCCCCCAAACCTGTGAGGCGCGATTATTTTGCGACAATCGTTCCTCGATAAGAACCAATAGTCCGTGGGGCTGGAATGGTGACCTGCGGCGTTTATCTAGCAGCACTGATACCAGTTTACTCAATTTTAAACCGTAGTGTCTATTAAAGGTTGTTATAACCCCAAGGTCGTTAAAAAATGCTGTGCCTGGCAGCATTCGTGTCGTCGCGTCTATTCACGCGCTTTCACTTTTATCTAACTCAAGCTCTTATCGGAGGTAGTCGCGAACGCCGCCCTTTTCACCGCCTAGAATCGAGCGGCAGAATCGACTCGTACTTTAAAGTTTCAGCCTGTGACTTGGACCTATGTCAATCAACCCAACAATCGCAAATCAGACTTCGTGGTATTGACCATGGGATATAATGATGGACCCAGGAGGAATAAAAACCACCACAAACAGTCGGGAAACCGTAATTCACACCAGTCAGAACACGACGGAGGCAACAAGAGGAAACGCGAGGATCGCGACGACACCGACTCGGGCATAGGCAGCATGGGGCAAACACTTGCGCTCCTGCAGCAACCCGATTTGCCAACCTTTAATTTAATCTCAAAAGAGGCGCCGAAAGAAGATGGCAAGAGCAGCGAAGAGAAGAGGGAAGAGGGCGGTGAAGGCTGGGAAACCGTCAAAGAGCGACCGGCAAAGAAGGCAAAGAAGATTCCAAAGCCACACTCGTTGAACTACCCGTCTATAACCTTTTCAGCAGACTCAAGGCTACAATCGCAGATCAAAATCAGTGATTTACAAAATCTTGTATTATACCTACTTGCCGACGGCTCTGGACCACAATGGGTTTCAGTTCGCCATCGACCGGAGATACGGAAAGTTGTCGTTTTAATGGTTCCTGGACTAGAGAGAGAGATGTTTGGGACAAAATCATCCAATGATGGAAACAAAAAGGAGAAGGAGGCAGATGGCAATAATGGAGCGAATCGAGGAAATGGGAGGTATACCTCACCAGATGAATACTATCCTGTCAAGTTGGCGACCGACAAGCTTCCTCTTCAACTGGCCGAGTTTGGAAACATGTTTGAGTACCTGTGGCCCGTCAAGACCCCAGGAGATGATAAATTCAGCAAGATGCACTCGCCACTGCATGCGATGCTTACGGCTCCAGTGTCGAAATCCCAAGAAGACAAAGATAAGAAGGGTGCGAGACCAGCAAAAGAACCCCATGGGTGGGTGAATAAGAGAACACGCGTGACAGAGTACATCTCTGGACCAGACGAGCTGTTAGAAAACAAGTATACGCTACATCCTGCTGTTTATACAGAGGATTCTGAAAAGCAAAACTTGAATGAGCAGAGAGTCAATGCTGGTACAACAGCAAAGGAAGGATGGGTAGACACGCTGGTTGGCTCGTGGGAAGATGGATCGCCACCAGAGACTGAGATTGAGCAAGGTAGCATCACCGCCGGCCGGGAAGTCATTGCTATGGACTGCGAGATGTGCATGACGGGCGAACGCGAGTTCTCATTGACGAGAATCAGTCTCGTGGCGTGGGATGGAACAGTCACTCTCGATGAGCTTGTTAAGCCAGAGAAACCCATCATTGACTATGTCACTCAATACTCCGGCATAACAGAAGATATGCTTCGACCTGTCACAACTACTCTCCACGATATCCAACAAAAGCTTCTCAAAATCCTCACACCACGCACCATCCTCATTGGCCATTCCCTCAACGCCGATCTCAACGCCCTTAAGCTCACACACCCATTTATCATCGACACCTCGCTACTATACCCGCATCCTCGAGGAACGCCGCTGAAGTCCTCTCTTAAATACCTGGCAAAGAAGTACCTTGGCCGCGAAATTCAAAAAGGAGGTGGCACTGTAGGCCCTGGAGCAGGACACGATTCGACCGAGGACGCTCGCACATGTCTTGACCTCGTGAAGCAGAAGTGCGAAAAGGGACCACAATGGGGGACTGGTGATGCCGCCGGCGAGAATATTTTCAAACGACTAGCACGAACCGGTGTTCGCTACAAGAATCAAGGTGGCACAGCTGTAGCTGGCCAAGCTGGCGCCAAAACGTCAGCAGCTATTGACTGGGGCGATCCAAAGAAGGGTGCAGGCGCGGCAGCAAACGTTATTATAGGATGTAAGAGTGACGAAGAGGTTACGGCGGGGACAATTCGTGCTGTTATGGGTGATGAGAACGGCCTTGAAGTTCCAGGCGGGGGAGTTGATTTTGTATGGGCTAGATTCCGTGAATTGGAGGCTCTCAAAGGATGGTGGAACATCAACAAACCCACCATGCCTACGGTCCTAGTAGAGACATCGGCAACAGTTACTGACGAAGTACCACCTGTCGTGGATGTTTCTACCACTGATCCGACGTCCGACAAGGAAGCTGCTTCCCGTTTAGACTCATTGTCGGCAACCACGTCTCCTGCACCAGACGCATCGCCTATTGCCGAAGCGACCGCTGCTCTTACAGCGCGTATTCGAACCATCTACAACTCCCTTCCACCATGCACAGCTTTTATCATCTATAGCGGCTCTGGGGATCCTCGCGAAATGTCAAGACTTCAAGGCGTGCAGCAAACCTTCAAGGAAGAGTTCAAGACAAAGAAGTGGGACCAACTCAGTGTGAAGTGGACCGATGTAGAGGAGCAGGCGTTAAAGGCAGCTGCAAGAGAGGCCAGGAATGGAATTGGGTTTGTGACGGTTAAATAAGTACTATAGCTCCGAGTGATCGCAAGATTGCTGGATATTTTGGGGGGTTCTCACGGGCCCAACCTTCATCGAGAGATTCCCTTAGGCTCAACTTTCACAATGGATACTGTGAGATGATATTATGATTTTGGGACTGAGAATTGGATATATATCTAGCGGTGCCATCACGTGATACATATGAATTACCCAACAAAAAAGAGGGGCACGTAAGATAAGGAGCGATAACGACCCCATGTGACTTCGGAGGGTCACGCAACACCCGGTTGGGTGGGCTGATTCTCTAAACAAAGAGGTTGGTTACGTATATATGCAACTCTCTTTCTTAACTTTGAATTATACCGTGATTTGATGCTGGAATGATTCATATAATGCTATTCTCTTAAGTTTGCTGGATACGATAAGGTCACTGAAAGTACGCAAAGGCTTACCAAGCGCCTATCACTCGAGCAGGGGGGTACGCCATTGACAGATCGCTTTCACAGCCCACAGCCCACCGCCAACCTCCACCCTTTGAAGACCATCATAGAAGCGGTCAACAGAGTTTAGCAGGCAGCGAAGCAACTCGACCGTGAATGAGAACAAAGACGAAGGTCACCATCAAGACCTAGCACGATACATATTCAACTTGGGAACATATATTTAGATTGTGAAGGGTATCGCGATTGCGGGGTAAGTTCTCACATACCAACAGACAACTCTCGCGATGGCTTCTTCAATACATGGCCGTGGCCACGAAGATGGCACAAGGCCTGCCCAACGAACGCCTCCTCGTACCTGGGACAATATAGCTCGCTCATCTGACGCTACCCAACGTTTGCGCAACGAAGGCAAGTATTTTTTGGTTCCCATGTCCTGAGAAGACCACCCTTGCTGACCTGTGTCCCAACAGAATCCTGGGTTGAAATATCATCCCAACCATCATCCTCATCCTTATCCTCCATCGATAACGAAATTGTAACAGCCGGATTACGCGTCCAGTCTTCCAACTTACGACGTGGACGTCGACATGGCCCTGCTGGTGTATCTCGCATCTCTCAGATTGTCGCCCAACGAAGTACTAGCAGCCAGGATGAATACGACGAATCCGAATCGTCCTCCGACGACCGTGTTCTTACCAGCTCAAATGAGAATATCCATTCGGGGCGCGTCTCTCCTAGACAGCAAATGAGACAAGACATCCATTTCCCGCCCCCGTCTGAGGACGAGGACGACGAAGATGAAGACGGCACGGCTCTAGGTATAACTGCACCAGCATTTAGTCCTCAGCCGAACGCCTTTTCCCATCCACCAAACCAAGCACAGCCGAGCAATAGGGGCTCTTACATTCCGCCTCGGCACTACCGCTCATCCCACCCCACCCACCAAGCAGCCAACGACGCCGCCCTCCGCGCATCTCTCACAACACTCCTTTCCTGTGCTAAAGCGGCAAGATCATTGCCCAAACAGCCTTCACCGACAATGCAGACGCCTGGAATCAACAGGAATGAATTCCAGGGCTTGAGACTAGTCCCTGAATCAGAACTCATCGGGACGCCGCCTGTACCCACCTCCCCCAATCCTGCGCCGGGGTTGGGGAATGGCAGTCCAAGCAGGAGATCCCGCAGCAGCGCCACCGTCTCTGAAGATGAGAACGAGCGCGGAAGGCGGAAAACTGCGCAGCAGGGCCGCTCAACGAAGAAGAAAAGGGTTGCTGTTGAAAGGGCACGTGAACAGACACAGCAGCTTCTCAGCCCAACGCTGGTGACATGGCTTGTAAGCGCCGGCGTGGTTATTGTAGTATCCGCCGTCGGCTTTGGGGCTGGCTACGCCTTGGGTTACGAGACTGGGAAGCAGGAGGGCGAGATTTTGAGAGGCTGTGGGTCGGAAATCACAGTGCCTCGCGTCAAAAGGTTTAGGTGGGGTGGCGGCAGCGGGATTGCTGCTTAAAACATTCATTACGAAAACGAGAGAATGAGAGATGAGATATGAGATATGAGATACTATGGGGGTAAATAACTGGAAGGCAGGGAGGGAGTAGCATGCATGCATATTGCTCTGGCTCGAGCTGGATGTGGGGAATTTAGTTTGGAATATTCTGGTATGGCACGAATGGGTGGGATGGGCCTGATGGCTGTGTTTACCGATGAGTAACGTTTGGCGTTTGAATGGGGCCTATAGGCCGACTTGATAAGGAACAGCCTTAATCATTTTATGCTCGGCTTTGAGATTAAATACCTGCGTAGTTTATAGTCAATATGACACTTACTATTATTTGTTGGTATACGCGCGAAGAGCGCGCCTGCTTGATACAACTGCAAGTCTCTAAGCTTCCACAATGATATTTCCAAGAGACCTCGCGACCCTTTGGAGCGCAAAGAACTCTTCAAAAAGGGGTTCAGCAATCCTACTTTGGGGGGAAGCATAGTTGTTATATGATAGATATAACGATGGTACTATACGATCACGATATTAGATAGACGAGATGAAAGATAATATATATGTATTAAAAGACATCTCCTTGAGCTTGCTCACCGGAAAGTTTTGCAATCCTATTTAACTGACCAATGATGTATGTATATATCCGACATCCCCAGAGCCATCGGGAATCTTAGAAATGCCAGTAGTCGCTATTAAAACCCAGCCTATTTCCCTCCCAGTACGCCATAGCTATGTCCTAGCAAAGCGCAATTAAAACAAGTCTTATTTAAATCCCCGCAATATCTATGCTTGGGAGTAATTTTGGCTCGGGGCATTGATCTCTTCAGTGCTTTCCGTGTCCAAAAAATTCGTCCTCTCCTTCCTCGTCCTCGAGTCCATCTGCACCGTCTTCGTCACGGTAATCCCATTCCTCGTCTCATCGCTCATCGTGCTCAGCGAGCCCTTCCGCGATGATCGTCCTTGGCTCAGGCCGCTGCTATCGTACTTGGTACTGTTGCCGCCCTTAACCCGCGCCATGTGGAAGGTGTTCGCCTGTTGGTATTCACTCGGGTTCGACTTCTTCGACTCGGAGAATCCACGGGGAAAGCTCTTGATGGGCGTGGCACCGCTGTTGTCGACGGACATGATGTAGGTCGAGAAGACACCGGGGAAGTGGTGGCGCATAAATGGCTTGAGAACGATGACGGACGCGCACACGATGCCGACGTTGAGCTCGACGCAAGACCAAGTTGCGGCACGGCCTTGGGAATATGTGACGTCGGGGTCGTTCCTAAGGGACATGATGTAGGTGATACGGACGACACAAATGACCATCGCACTATGGGGAGACGTGTCAGCGGCCTTCGCCAGGCTATAGTTGGGAAGTGAGAGCTTACAAGATACTTGTGGAGAATATGCCACCGAGTATTGCCTTCTGGGTGGTTGGCAACTTCAGTGAGATAACCATGCGGATGGGGAGTATGATGCTGATAAAGTCGGTGATGATGTTGAGAATGGCTTGCCATAGGCCAGCGTCGTTGAGGCAATCGCCGGTGTTGGGCTTGAGAGGGGAGCAGGGAACGGCGATGACGAGGTTGATGGTGAGAGTGTAGATGAGGATAATAGCCCCGAGGACGTAAATGGATCTGCGGAACCATGGGATCGGATTTAATCTATGGAGCCTAACGGGGCTATTAGATCATGGCCCAAGAATCTGCGAGGAGGAGAATTCCTGGAAACTATAAGGGGGGTGAGGGCAAGAAAGCTTACAGGATGAGGAAGGAGATCTTTGTGAGTGCAGGGGCCCAGATGTAGGTTGTGACCATAGCAATAAGATTCTACAATGGCCAAGTTAGCAGCATCCCGAGTTAGAAGAGATCAAACACATACGTCGAGATAGTTGGCCATTTGGAACCCTGTGACTTCCCAGAGATGGCGGCCGAATCCATACTTCATGATCTCCATACAAACAACGAAGAAAGTCAGAGACGAAATCTACAGATATTAGATGAGTAATAACTTTTGAACCGCTCCGAGGAACTAACCATGGCGAGGATGATAAAAACTAGACAATGAGTCAGTAGTGTAACAATTGTTCATCGGGGGGAAACTCACCATCGTCAAGACCAAATCCTTGGAGAAGGTAGATTCGTGTGTAGAGGCGAAGCATAAGTGTGATAGCCGCAAATACCAAGGTGATGCTATATGCTAAGATAAATTGAAGTTGAGTGCTGTTGTAGTGGTTGACATCAAAATCCGGAGTCACTCCAATAGGAGCGGGCATCAAGCCTTCCGGTGCAGCGTTGCTCGCCATGGTGGACTATCCAGTGCGTGACAAGCAAGAGCGGAGTGAAGACTCTGGGCTAAGGTCTGGACTTCTTGTGATGGAAAATCCTGAGGGGCCCATGGGGATATATGTCCATGATCCATCCATCACTCGCCGCCTCCACCTCGCCAAGAAGGCAGGCCACCCCACAGCTCAAAAAAGCATCAGTTAACGCCGAATTCTTGGAGATAATATCGTCGGATTAGGGGCTGGGGTTCTCTTTGGGAACCCGCCAATTTTGATGGATGGGGCAATTCCTATGGTTTCCGCCACAAAGCTAGCCCCCCTTG
Source organism: Pseudogymnoascus sp. 23342-1-I1 (assembly GCA_001662575.1). Classification (NCBI taxonomy): domain Eukaryota; kingdom Fungi; phylum Ascomycota; class Leotiomycetes; order Thelebolales; family Thelebolaceae; genus Pseudogymnoascus; species Pseudogymnoascus sp. 23342-1-I1. The sequence continues at coordinate 111,955 of KV455022.1, read as the reverse complement.
TGAGCCATGCCCGGTTTGATCGCCGTTTCCTTCTCTATCCCCTGTTTTCTCCTTGCTCTACATGACTGACAAATTGCCACATAAACATGAGAACCAACGACCCCATGTCCCCCACATACTCCACGCACGCCGGCTTCCACTCCGGAATCCCTTGACGGGGGTGGAAATTGGTTGGGGTTCGCCCATCTGCCCTGTCAGCGGGATAAAGTTTCCATACTGACTCGGGTGCCAAGAGACAACCCTACTCTATCCACCTCTATCCACACCACCACCAAAATTTGCAGGGTATGCGGGAGCAATTGAGTCTAGTTTGCCAGGACTGCTCACAGCAGCAGTCTCGGAATGGCCGTTTTGAGCAGATGTCAAATTATTGAGGCGTCGTCCCGGCCCCGTCTCCGCCGTCCCCGCCCTTTGGGGAATTTGAAATCATACCCAGCTGGTCCGGCTCTGAATTTGACTGGACGTGTTGATCATCGGGGCAGCCTCGATAGTTCTGAGATGGATCTGTAACCATGCACACTATGCACCCTGTGCAATACGTGCTGGAGCTACTGTCGGTTTCCAGACTCGTTATGGATGGGCAATCTTCCCCAGCGTCTTTAATGGAAGAACCCAGCAACGTGGCCGTGGTCCGTGGGCCTGTAGTCATGCCTGATGCCTGACATAACTTGTTCAATGTCGTCCGCGTCATTGGCAATTCTGCTATTTTCTTCCAGTGGCTGAAAAAAAAACCGACACGTTCATTCGCAATGTCTGCTGAGGGTCCTCTACCAATTTCCATTGTGCTGGGTTCAGCTGCCGCTGTCAGCACCCTACTTCACCAGTTTTTTAGGACTGTTGAGGCGGATAGGTACCCGTTATCTATTCTTGGATCCGTGATTGCATCGCATTGGGCGGTGGCGTACGGGCTTCAGAGCGCCAGCGAACAATATGCCTCATGCTGGGCTTCCCACCGACTCGCCTTCCTGATCGTTTCTACTGCCATTATTTCGCTATGGGCAAACATACTCATCTATCGTGCCTTCTTCCATCCCTTAAACAGATTCCCGGGTCCGTTTGGAGCTAAGCTCACGAAGCTGTGGTCTTTGAACCAGGTGGTCAAGTCTAATATCAAGTGGTACCGGGTTGCTTCTGAACTGCACAAGCAGCATGGGGACTATGTTAGAATCGGCCCACGAGAGCTGTCAGTTCTCGACACTGCTGCCCTGATTCCAATGTTGGGATCTAGAATGCAGAAGGGCCCTTTCTATGGAGCTATGGAGCGATCCGTTCATACGAACCGCGATGTTGCTTTCCACAAACAGAGGCGCAAGGTTTGGGACATAGCATTCAAGCAAAGTTAGTGTCTTCCCATACACCAGGTTCTCTCAAAGAATTCCAAACTTACCCACCATTCCAGCTCTTGCCGATTATGGGCCCACCATCGAAGACTTCACCGATTCTCTACTTGCACGTATAGATACCCTCGTGGGAAAGGCAACAGTTGTCAATGATTTATGCGTACATTACAGCTACGATGTGATGAGCTCACTGGCATTTGGCTCCTCAACAGGCTTCATTGAAGGCACATCGTCTGACACAGCCACTACCATCCTGAACAATATCAAGGAAGGAATTGTAGCTGTTGGGCTGTTTCTCCATGTCCCGTGGATGCTAACGATTGTTGAAACACTGTCTTTCGTGGGCCCGATGAAGCTGTTCAAGTCGTGGTCCAGCGAAAAGGTTGCCGAACGAAGAAAGATGTCAAGCATTAGACCTGATATAATGGGCTACTTGTTGGAGCATACAGAGGACAACCGGGAAAACCGCGCCCTCCTAGATGCGGAATCTCGTCTTATCATCGGGGCTGGGAGGTATGGATGCCCCTAACACTTCTTCTATAAACACATGCTCACCGGTCTCAGCGACACCACTGCCTCTGCATTGGCAACGATGTTTACTATCCTGGCAAACGACCCTTCGTGCCAGGAGAAGCTCCGCAAAGAAGTTACCGAAAGCTTTAAAGATGGCTCGTATACTTGTGCCCGACCTCAAAATCTGCTTGATGGTGTAATCAGCGAAACCTTACGAATTTGCCCACCGGTCCTGTTTGCTCCTCAACGCATGGTGCCTGAAGGCGGCATCAGAATTGGCGATGTTGATATCCCTGGCGGCACAATTCTTTCATTTAGCACCTATAACCTCCACCATGGTAGGCCCACCCCTAATTATTCTGATTATACATTCCATGATTGGAACTGATTTATATTACAGACAAGCGAAACTGGGTGGAACCGGAAAAGTTCATCCCAGAACGTTGGACCACGAAACCAGAACTGATCCTTCAAAAAAATGCCTACATCCCGTTCGTCACGGGCCCCTACAAATGCCCTGGGAAAGCCATCGCGATGATGGAGCTGCGGTCAGTGATCGCTAAGACGGTTTGTCGATATGACATCAGCTTTCACAAGGGCGCCAAATTCGACCTCAACGAGTTCTTTTTGGGCGTCAAAGACCATTTCACAGCCGGTATTCCTGAGCAAGAGCTGGTTTTCACTCGAAGGGAGGAATAGACTATACGGCACATTTTGAATATGCAATGATTTAATTAATATATGATTTGCCTGTTACCTTTCACGCTGCTACTTAATCCAGAATGATTGAACCCTTTTACTTGAACTATAGTTGCTGCAAACGCTCCTGTTATGCCTAGTCCCTGTGGATATACGTAAGCTCACATGCTTTCGATGACACTCCGAATGAACCCAACGGCCCCAGTTCCCCAGCAAGCTTGGGATAGCCTCAAACCTGTGGAGCTGGCATAACCATCCCTGATCCTCGCTTGGCCGGAAACGGGTGTCGGTTGGGGCACGCCTCGTGGTTTAGAGCGCGCTGAGAGGAGTAGCTTGCTAGGTTTAAATGAGGCTTGCCAGGGGTAATTTGGCGGGTCCGCCCAGATGTCTCACCACTTGAAGTGCGCGCGACTATTTACTAAAGGCGGTTACTCTGTGCTCGTATGTCATACTGCCCAGTGCGAGGAACATGGCATTTCGGTTTCGGCTGGCTTTTGTTCCTGGGTCCGGAATGAATCCGATTCTAAAAAAGGCTATGATCCACATATTTTCTTGCTGGGCTGAAATAGCGGGCAGATAGCTTCGTCCATCGAATGCAACCCTTTGAGTGGGCTACTCCGCATAGCATGGACCCGTATGTCTGTACTAAACCTTTGGGGAACTTCATACATGCAATGTTAAGACATCAGGGAAACCAGCAATAGTAGAGGGGATAGCAGGATTCAATTTCTTCGTCGAAGAAATCTTCTTGCTATACTAGAAGAAGTATTGTGCGCATACGTAAGATGTAATGCTTTCTTACTTAATCTATTTCACCCTCTCTCCTGCATATACTAGTAGAATTGCACATTAGTACGCTATATAGGACGATGTCAAACTTAATTGATAGCGACTAATGCCAATGCTCAAGGACGGACGTTGAAGCCAATTCGGCCTAGGAAGGGAGGCTTAAAAATGGGTCAATATTCGCCACATTCTTTGCATAAACAGACTAAGTTAGGTGGGTGTTTTACTTGAATATATCCTACTATTTGTAATTATAGCTGGACAGACAGCATCGGCTATTTCTTGTTTATCACGTATACGGCTTTCGGGATGTGGAATGCCCCGGCTTCAATTTCCCCGGCCGAAAGAAGGAACTTGGCACCAATGAGACTGCCCAACTGCGGTCCCTGTCTTGCCCTTCGTGGGTCGGTAGCGTCCGAGACACATGGCTTTATGAAGAACCACAGACATTTCAGTAAGCACTAACACCCCGACAGTGCACGCCACCTCAACGTGGCCCACGCAAAGCACTCACCATCTTTTAAAACGGGTGCAACAACAAACTAAGTAAGAAATGCATGGTATAGGGGCAAATTCCCCATCCGAACACACATGCCACAATCTGCCTTATCTATCTAGTCTCTTACTTCTTTAAAACATCGCCATGAATCGATTCCCCGCCTCGCCTCGACTCGCTTCCCCCTGTGCCGCTCCCCGCCCCACCCACTACTGACGGCTTCCCGGTCCCAGCTGAAGAAATCCTACCGGCTCGTAGCGCGGGCGCTATCAATGATCGTCGGGTCTCGGGGCGAGAAGACCACCTCGCCTGTTGCCGTGCCGTGCCGTTGGTAGTAGCGAAGGCAAAGATACGATGCGTTGAATGGTGTTTAATTGTCTGCTTCGCTTGCAGGTAGCTGAAGCGGGATGTATTTGTCAATTGAGATCTGTCAGATGTGATGGTGTGGGGTGAGTGACGGGGTGGCCGATCGGTTTGAGATTACGAGTACGGAGGATGAGGATTGTGGCTTGCTTCAAGCGAAGCGGCGATATATAATGATCCATCAGCCACTGACGGGTTTCGGGAAGATATATGGCCCGAATTTACAAGTGCTCGTCATTAGTGACAAATCATTCGAATTCATGGGATTCTGGACTTCATTTGATCTCGTTGGAACCTGTTGATAGGCACACCACAACCTACAAGTCAAGTTACGAAGAAGGGCCCGTTGGAATTCGCTCATATACTGTCTCCATTTTGTTGTAGTTGGACTGCTGTATGATGGCTTCACAATCACAACCCCTCAAACTCTAAGTGTCTTCCCCCTCTCTATCCATAAGACCACTCACGCTCCCCCCTATACCTCAACTCTAGCATCAGTGTGTTCTGCATCTTGGTGACAAATGCCAACTCTCTCCTTTCCCCTTCCCTCTCTGGTATCATGCCGCCCATCGTAACTCCCATATAAACAATGAAAATGCCCATTCCGGATTGAGATGAGCTGTGTCGACTTCCCATCGATATCGAAAAATGAAACCATCAACAGACCCCTCTAAAATAGTAGTACAATGCACACATATACCCGGCGCAACGATATCCGTGACCCTGTAATGAAATATAGCCCTCCGAATTTTTTGCCCCTGTGCTTTAATAGTCTCTCCATCTCATCCCTCTACTTCCCGCCCTCCTTGATCCCCTTTGCCTTAATCTCTGCATCATACTTTGCCTGGAAGAACGCGCTCTCTTCCCACTGGCAGAACGACTCAAGCTCATCCTTCACCGGCCCCTCTCTCATCGCCGAGAAGAACTGCCCGCTCCGTCTCGGCTCCTTGCTCTCGCCCCAGAAGCAATCGAAGCGGAACCTGAGAACGACCTCGGAGTTGCTGTCTTGCGTCCACACATCCACCACGTCGCCATGTTGCAACTTTCCCCAATATTTCGAGGGGCTCGTCTGGGGTGACCGGCATTCGTGGCTGGGCAGAACAATTCCGTTCACTTTGATGCCGTGGCTGGCTTTCGTGGCGATGTAGAAACCATACGCGTTGTCTTTGTCGGTGGGTGGGCTGGACGAGGGCTTCGTGCCAGGCTGCCAGAGGGCAAGCTTCAAGGCATATTTTGGGACCCGGTTGTCAGTTCGGTCTGCGTGGCGCAACTTGTTGTCGAAGCCGCGGCCCCAAGAAGTGAAGAGAGAGGTTATATTGAGAGTGAGGTTTGGTAGAACAGAGTCTGAGGTTCCCACAAGCTTTGCCAGGATCCTGTGAGGTGGCTGGAAGAAGTCATTGGTGATGACAGGCTTTTCTTCAGGCTTGCTGGCAGCTTCGGCAGCTTTGGCAGCCTTGGAGTGACCGGGAAGATATTGGCTAATCTCGGGAGACGGAACACCGTTAACCCAGCTGCCAGTTGGGAGAGCTGCGCCATCCTCGCTGAATCCACGTTCATCCCGATTCAACCTCGCTGGAGCGCCAGCAGCCACTGGCTCTGATTGAGCGCGGGTTGGAGGCTCAGGTGTGGCAGATGCACTTCTCCTGTAAGCACCAACGACCGTCTCAAATACACTCTCCCCGTGCTTGAATTCTTCGCCGTACAACTTCGCCAAGGCTTTGGCTTCTTGGTACTCAGAACTCATCATGGTAGGATAGTCTAGGTGGTGAGTAGACCTATCCCTAGCATCCCAAAAAACGGTCTTGGAGAGCTCGATGTCGATTGCTCGCGAAGATTTGGCACGCTTGGCAAGTGGCTCGTCATCGCCGTTTGGATCGCGTTGACGGCGAAGGCTCCTCATTGATTCTCTGAAATCAGGGACTGCGCCAGTGAATGTTACCTGTGGAGAGGCTACGTCGACCACAGTTGTTGGTGATGGTGAGTTCATGGCGAGATTTCCAACCATAGATTCTGCACCAAGCAGGCTTGGAGCAGTTCCGGTGCCTAGGGTTGATGGTGGCATGTTTCTGTGTTGTCCCGGAAGAATTGAAGATTCATAGAAATTGTTCTGTGATTCGAAGTCAAGAGGAGCAGCTTCAACCTTTACGAAAGAAGACTGAGCAGTGTTGTCATCGCCAGTGTCGTCCGAAAGAGGAAGGTTCAATCGCTCCTGCGGAATTACCCCAGAGCTACGTAAGGCAGACAAATTCACTTCCCCAAATAGGCGTGGCTGGTTGCTTGTCGTGTTCTGGGCAAACTTCTCGCTGTTACCGGAGCTACCGTCGTCACCACTAATGAAGCTACTAGGAATCTCAAGATCCTTAGTATCTACCATTGCGTTTATAAGGTCAATCTCGTCGCTAGTTCCGAGTGAGTCGCCCTGATCCTGGATACTTAATTGAGAAGCAGTGTGCTCCAAGTTAGACTCTCCTCCTGGGGCACTTTCAGGTTGTAACCACCGACTTTCCTCCAGATCTTCAATACTCGGCCGGTATGGTGCCTGATTATGGAGCATCGATTTGATCACGGCGATGCCGTCTTCAGACACTCCTGCGTTCTGTAGTGGACGGATATCTAGCGGCCCTCTCATAATGCTATGAAGGAGTTGCTGGTACGTCGTCCCACTCTTTGCCGGATATGGAGGACTGCCGCTTAGAGTATAGAACAACACCCCCGCCAAAGACCACAGATCAACAGCTTGATCGTATCTTTTGAACTTTTTATTTTTAGTTCGTTGTACATCAGCCGGGTCGAGAAAATAGGAGAGGTATTCCGAGTATACTTCTGGAGCACAATAAAGAAGGGTACCGCAAAAGGTGCGCATAAATGTGTCCTCGTTCTCGACTCTCTTTGATAGGCCGAAATCGGTTAGCTTAACATGGAATGGATCGAAACTCTGAACGAGGATGTTGTCTGGCTTAATGTCCCGATGCGTTATGCCCTTGTCATGCAAATATTTCAACGCCGAGAACATTTGCGAAGCGAGAGTCTTCGCGGATCCCTCAGAAAGAGTGCCACGAGAGGATACGAGGCTACCGAGGTCGCCTTCAGGAACATAATCCATAATTATGTAAAGGTGATCTTCCCAGTCCACATGCTCTATATATTGGACGATATTTGGCTGATGTTTGTTAGTGTCATGAACAGAAGCGGTTATAATCGAAGATAGACTTACATGTCTGATACTACTCATGATCCTCATTTCTTGGTCAACCTTTTGATCCATGATGCCATTTTTCACAAATCGGCGCTTCTCAAGCTCTTTCGCGGCATATACTGTCCCATCGTACTTGGCAGATATCAGATACACAGTTGCGAAAGCTCCTTTACCAATGACGCGGGACTTGTTATACTTGGCCCCGCCACGCCATTCTTTGGGGCGCCTATTGACCAGAGTCTGATCTGGGCCATGTCCATTGCCTCCAGTATAGTTCTGAACAGCGAATATATCAGGCTGCCAAAGTTAGTATCCCTATATCATTATATGTCAAAAGGTTAGAAAAGCTTACAGCCTGTCCAGTAACATCCGTCTTGACCTGGGCGTCCCTATTCTTCCTGAGAAGCGTCATGCGAGCAAAGTAGTCCGCAAGATTCTGAGCAAAAATGTCTTCGTATATTCCTTCACGCTGTGGAATACGCACAATAAATCGGAGGTCTTTGTCTGGTTCATTCATGGACAGAGTGACCAGTGAGCCCTGTGAAAGGGTGTGTTTGTGAGGAGCATCATTTTCTTTGTCCTTGAATCTTAACTTCTTTCCCTCTACCACTGTGCCATTTGTTGACTGGTCTTCTATCATGACTATACCATCTGTGGTGATGAAAATTCTGAAATGGACATTGCTAATACGGCTCGTGCCCTCAACGGTGGGATATTTTAGAACGAAATCACAGCGCTGAGTGTTCCGGCCAAACGTATATCCAGCCAGAGGATCAATCAGTTTTGCAGACAGTCGAAGTGCAATGTCTCGGGACACGAGACCTTGCTCAGCAAGATCCATAGTGTTAGGGTCTGTGATATCCCCCGGCTCGCCTCGGATCTTGATGGGACCAGAGGCTGGGCTGACGGTATGCTCAGGGGCGACATCACCGATGTGTACCACAGCATTCAAGGCCGACAACGATACTGGGTGCAGAATACAGAAAATATCGGTGAGATCGTCGTCTTCGAGATCGGAGACATGGTCTCCAAGACGCCGCGGGTCCATGACCAGCTGGGTCGCTGCAAGCATAATGTCAGCATATCCTGTGGTGGGGTCTCGGGTGTATAATGGTTTTTTACCTGGCTGCGTAGCATCGTCGTCCATTATGGAACGCTGAGCAGTATAGGTTCGTCGTGTGTACGTCTGTCGTCCCCTATTGAACGCCGGGGAAGTATAGGCTTGTCGTGTAGGTTCGTCGTCCCCTATAGGATGTTGAAGCAAAAGCTTCAAAGCCGCTGTTGGATGTGGTATGGTATATCGGAAATGCTGAGCAATGGGCGGGGTTGAAATATGGATTTCTGTGGCAACCTGAAGTCAGCCAACAGTCTATGACAATGCTTAGGTTTGACCACCCAGTGAATAGATACATACAGCTCCGATAAGAGATTCTCCGCTTCTATCACCGTGACAATGTGAGTTGCGACGAAACCAGATTCCCCAGGCTCTAAAGTTTGTCTTCAGAGCCTCGGAGCCCTTCCCAGGCACAGCAATGTACGGGGCAGGCCTGTATATAGAGGGAGTTCGATATTCGGTGCACAGCAAAGAGGATTGATTGATTCTATGATATGGGCTGGCACAGTTTGAAGTTCATTCGGTCCGTCTGCAGGCAGTCCATGGACGCCTCACGTCGTGGTGAATTCTACCGTTTCCCTGCCAATGGGCGACCCATTAGCGACCACGAACCTCACAGCCTTGGAATTCCAGGGAACAATACCATGCAAAGTTCTTTGGACATACAATACAGTCTATTATCTGACTTTTACCCAGAAGGGCGCACCGCGCTGGGTGTTTTCCAGCACGAGGGATGATCCTATGCGGTCACAGGCAACAACTAGAGACGTTGGCGGGCACGCGATGGTTGATATGGGGATGTATGGATGGGAAATATTTACAGAGGTACAAAGTACACCAGGGTGCATGACCTTGGGAACGAGTCGGAGCCTAGTTATTGCGTTCCGCAAGGGGATAAACGCAAGGGGCCGTCAGGACCATCAAGACCGTCAGCTGTGCCACAAGGCTACTAGCGGCCGCTTTGGTCCTGTCTGTCAGCACCAAGTTACAACGAAAGTTGGCCATGGAAAGGCGTGATCATAAGGTAACAATAGCAGCAGACCATGAGGGAAACGAAAATAGCAAATCAATGATATATAAATATAAATATGAAAAGGCGTAAACTTGGGCGTGACTCACAAATAGCTGGCGAGTAGCAAGTGATAACTTGTGCACGGGGACTATGCTATACAGTCACGTGGCATACATAAATTCACGCACAGACCACCACCCTAAGTACCCCGCCATCAGGCTAACGTCGCCACTCTCGTCTCCGGGCGCGCGCATCTCGGGGCAATACATCTTTGCGACCCGCCAACACATCAAACACCTCACACGACATCACTGACGCGCCCACGACTGTAGCTCTCAGTCAGAAGCAACACGATGCCTGCCCTCACGGTCGAGACGACCTCACCACACTCCTCACCTCACCCAGCATTGCAGAATGGCGCCGCCCCATCGTACGCGCCGCACGGCAGCGCCTCGCCACAACACTCGCGCCCTTCGAGTCCGCCTCAGCCGCCTTACTCACCCATCACACCCACCTTGGCCGCCGCACGCCTCGACACGAACGTGCCCCCGTTGCCGCAACAGCCTTTGCGAACATATACACACTCAAAGCCGGATGCGACGTTTATCCCGCCCCCGCCTGCTCCGGTGGAGGTGATTGATTTCGACTCGAATACGGATGTGTTGGCGGTGAAGAGCGCGATAAGTGTGTTGCAGCTGCAGAAGAAGAAGGCGGCGCAGGATATTAGGACCTTGCAGAGGTTTAAGAATCAGGCTATGCAGGACCCGGAGGCGTTTTTGCGCGCGGCGGATTTAGGGGAGATAAGGACGGATGGGGATGCGACGTTTCCTGAGGACAGCGAGGAGGAGGATGATGATGATGATGTGGATGGAGATGTAGAGATGAATGGGACGGAAGAGGTGCACAAAGCCAGTGCAGAGAACGGAACGGCGCAAAAAACAAAGTCGCATACTTCATTTCCTCCTCTACCCGTGCCTCAAAAGGTGGTCAAAGTACCACCGATCAACTGGGCGCAGTACGGCGTCATCGGAGAGTCACTGGATAAACTGCACAACGACCAACTCCAACATCCGATCCCCGGCTCACCAGCGCGACTCGGCCGAGACGGCCAGGTTCTGAACGGCTACACGGGCTCCGAGTTCGAGATGCGGGACCCCTCGCCACAGAGTCCAGCAGGTGCCTTGAAGGGCACGGGATCCCCAGCCAAGAAGCCGGGGAAAGCAGCACCCGCCGCGAAAAAGAAGGGGAAATGAACAGTCACGATGATATCCGAGTATACGCGGAAAAACCTACGATTAAATGATGATTAAAGCGCAAAGGCGCAAAGGGACGGATATGATGGAACTTCTTTGTAAAATTGAGCGTTTTGGCGGGCCGGGCGACGATTATACGAGTACATGAATTAAAATGTGAGCGGAGATTACAAGTGCGCGGGGAGGTGATGTTGCTGGCGGCATCCACGGTTCTGTGATGCATAGAGCATGGCGCGCGCGATAGACGAGTCTTTATATAGAAGGACATGAGCAATCATACAAAGAGCATCACTGTCGTCTTACGGGACAATGCTACACCCACGCTGGCAGTCATGAATTCCCATCCCCCGCCGCCCCAACCCACACCCTACCATCAGAGATTTTCCGCCCCCTGGCCCGGCGCTATCTCATTAATCCCCAACTTCTCCCAATCCAGCCCATTCATCACCCTCAAATTCGTCGGATACGCCCACAGCCTCGGGTGGTAGAACTCTGGTATCCTGGCCAGCACATGCGCCGGCGGCCCCGTCTGCGTATCTAGACACACTGGCGTGCCGCAGTTCTTGCAGAAGCGGTGCGCGATCCATTTGTCGCCCATGAAGTAGGCGGTCGTGTTCTCGATGCCGGTGAGCTGGTAGTGGTGGCGCTCGGGGTAGGCTATGATGTAGGCGTGCTGCGGGTGGTTAGGTCGTGCTTTACGAAAGAGGTGGTGGAGCGCGGTTGGGGGATGGAGGGGGACTTACAACGGTGCAGATGCTGCAGTTATCGGAGACAACCATCGTGCTCGGAGCGTAGAGGTCGGGCGACTTGAAGGCTACCTTCACGTCGCCGCAGTGGCAGTGACCGGTGTAGGTCTTGTAGTCGGGGAGGTCGAGGGCGTCGAGGGCGTCTGTGGGGACGTCAAAGGTCTTGTATGGCTCGCCGACTGATGCCCCATCGAATCTGATACGAGTTAGCCATGTGATCCATACTGAGCTGGCCCAACGCCCGATATATCCAAAGAGACGGGGTAAACCTACTCCTTAACCTCTAGGGCCTTCCTGTCAAGGTCCTTGACGGTATTCAAATTCACCGCCATGAAACTCTCATCCGGCTTCTTGGCCATCACGCCAGTTCCACACGTAGCACAGAAGAGGTGGCGATTAGAGCCCTCGGAAACCTGGTAGCTGGCCAGTTCGCTGGTGCCCTCGTCCGCCTTGAACTGCTCTGGAGTGACGCTGAGCCAGAAGTAGCCCTTGCGGTGGCAGAGGGAGCAGTTGCATCTCGCGCCCCTCTTGATCTCGGGGACGGTGACGGTGTAGGAGAAGTTGCCGCAGTGGCAGCCGCCATTGTAGGTCTTGAGCTCTTCTTCGGACATGACGACGTTTGGGGCTATTGTGATACGATGTTTGGGAAGGCTGGAAATAGGTTGGGCAGATTTAAGAATCGAGATCTGCCTTGCAAGACAGATGATATATGCTTAAATAATAAATTTTGAGAATATGTTTACAACAGAATTGTTGGCCCCTTGCGTCCGACTATGAGTAATCAAGTGATATATATATTTGTTGAATGACTCAACACTTCTGTCCGAACGGACAGGACACGTTGGTGAAGTTAGTGGAACGCAGATTATCTAGGCTCCCATCCGCATTGTGACCCCTCATAGGAGCGTTCGGGCCTTTACAAAATCCGAAGCTGCCTTTGTTGAGCTGACTGTACCTTTGTCGTACCTGTGCTTGTTGGCTTCCTATCTCCCCCGCGCTTTCCTATCTGGAGCTTGGCGCCTTGGCGGGGTTAACCATAAACTAGGCGGGATATAGCGACGCTAGGTCACATTTGATTTTGGTAGAAAGGCGGTGTAGTGGCAGAAAGCCTTAAAACTTTCCCCAGCCACGACAGCTCTCGACCTTGATACTGCAATTAACCCGCATATTCCGGATCAATATCACAGCAATGAAGCGGAAATCTGAAGCTATCGAGGGTGCCAAGAATGGCATCCTCAAGTCGGCTAAGCAGAAGAGGGCGAAAGGTACGAATCGCAGCTCTCAACCTCCCACCCGCACCATTCTAACATCCCCCCCAGAGTCCAAACCCGTAGACATCACCGGCTGCTTCCGTGACGGCCTCTTCGACGCCAAAAACCTCAAGTCCTACACCCACGAATACGCCGCCTCCACGCCCTATAAGCACGCCGTCATCCACGACCTGATGAACGACTCCCTCCTCCGCGCCGTCCGCACCGAAGTCCGCGAAAACGTCCACTTCACCCCCAAGGAAACAGACATCTACAAGATCCACCAGTCCGGCGACCTCGCCAACCTCGACGGCCTCGACGACGCCGCCCTCGAGCGCCTCCCATCCCTCCTCAAGCTGCGCGACGCCCTCTACTCCCCCGCCTTCCGCAAGTACGCCGAGTCCATCACCGGCGCCGGCGCGCTGAGCGGCAAGAAGACCGATATGGCGATTAACGTGTACACCCCCGGCTGCCACCTCCTCTGCCACGACGACGTCATCGGTAGCCGCAGGATAAGCTACATCCTGTACCTCCCCGACCCCGACATCCCATGGAAGGAGGAATGGGGCGGCGCGCTGCGCCTCTACCCCACCACCAAGCTCCCCGGCGGCGACGGCGAGGTAACCACCGTCCCCAGCGCCGACTTCGCCAAATCCATCCCCCCCGCCTGGAACCAGCTCAGCTTCTTCGCCGTCCAGCCCGGCCTCAGCTTCCACGACGTCGAGGAGGTCTACCACGCCCCCACCCCCGCGCAGCAAGAGAAAGAAGGCGGGCGCGTCCGCATGGCTATCAGCGGGTGGTTCCACATCCCCCAAGAAGGCGAGGACGGCTACATCCCCGGCGCCGAGGAGAACCTCGCCCTGAAGAGCAGTCTCGTACAGTTACAGGGAAAGGCAGATGAATACGACTTCCCCAAAGAAACCGCCGTCCCCGTCCCCGCCGCCGAATCCGCCGACGACGAAGGCGAGGGCCTCGAGGCAGAAGACATCGACTTCCTCCTCAAGTACCTCACCCCCACCTACCTCACCCCGGACACCATCGAGCAGGTCAACGCGCACTTTGAGGAAAACTCCGCCGTGAGCATCGACCACATCCTGTCTGCCAAGTTCTCCGCCCGCCTACGCGCCCACATCGAGGCCGCGGAATCCTCCCCCCTCCCCGCAACAGCCGCGGAGATCGAAGCCTCCTCCCCCTGGCGCGTCGCCAAGCCGCCACACAAACACCGCTTCCTCTACCTCGAACCCTCGGCGGGAGCGGAGGTGAAGGAGGAAGACAAGAACCCCGTCCAGGAACTCGTGGATGAGTTGCTACCAAGCAGGGAATTCAGGAAGTGGCTCGCTCTGGCTACGGGATGCGAGATTCGGGATTTCAACGTCCGAGGTCGCCGCTTCAGACGGGGCGCGGACTACGCACTCGCTACGAGCCATGAGGGCGAGCCGAGGCTGGAGGTTTGTCTCGGCTTCACACCCACGAAGGGGTGGGGCGTTGACGAGGAGGAGGAAGAAGAAGAGGAGGAGGAGGAACCAAAAGAAGAGGTAGCACCAAAGGGCAAGAAAGCCAAGAAAGCCGCCGCCGCCGCCGCCGCCGCCGCCGCCGCCAAAGCCGCCAAAGCCGCAGCAGCCGCCGCAAAATCCGAAGAAGAAGACGACGTAGGCGGCCACGAAGTCTACATGGCCGGCGACGACGACGAGGAGGAGTCAGACGCGGCCATCTACAAGGCTACCACGGGGGACGAGGAAGATAACGTGCTCTTCACTGTGCCGGCGGCGTGGAATAAGATGAGTATTGTGCTTAGGGACCAGGGGGTGCTGAGGTTTGTCAAGTATGTTAGTCGGAATGCGGGGGGGGATCGGTGGGATGTTAGTGGGTTGTTTGGGGTGGGGGGGGATAGTGATGATGAGGATGATGATGATGAGGAGGATGATGATGAGGAGGAGGGGAGTGAGGAGGAGTTTGAGGGGTTCTCGGATTAGTTTTGTAGAGGTGCATTGAATAGATTCACTGGTTGGGTACAGATAGAGAAGAGAGGTGCATTGAATAGATTCACTGGTTGGGTACAGATAGAGAAGATATTTTGAAAAGTTGGTGGTTTACCTTCTCTTGACCCCATCTAATCCTGCCTCTCTTAGTACCATATATAAACAGCCCCCGGACGACTCCCCAGCATCTCTCTGGTCGTATTCACTTCACTTCATTTCACACATCACATCACAAATCGAACCAGGAAATCAATGTAAAATCCCCGCGCCAAAGCGCGAGTTAATAAATGGTAATTTAGATCTCCCGCGTCCCTCCGCGGTCTGGGTATCCATGCTACATCCTCCACCACACCTCCACCCACCCCTCATCTCCACGCTACAGACAAACAAACAAAAAAACACATGATCATAATATATACACTCCCTCTTTACCAAAGCAGGGCTTAAAAGATCGTGCCAATAGTCCGCCTGTAAATGCGTCCCCACTTCGTCTCCTCCTTCCCTCCATGCTTCGCCTTCTCAGCTGCAAGGTACTCCAGCTCCTCCTCATCGATGCGGGCCTTCCCGCTGTACAGGTCCGCCGTCTCGGGACGCACACCCTCGCTCTTCATGATGAGCTTGTACCCCAGGATCATGAGCAGGTACAGTGGGATACCCAAGTACGCAGTGATGAAGTTCTTGTAATCCCACTTTCCGTACGGGGCCTTGCCGTCGTACTTGGGAAGGAAGTAGTTGAATCCCTTGAAGATGGCGATCAAGCAGCAGAAGAAGAGACTGATGTACGAGCCCCAGATTCCGCCGGGCGAGACGAACGCCATGGCGCTGTCAGGCACGTTCTGGGCGCGGCGGGCGCGCACAAAGTAGATGTGGGACACCAGGATCGAAATCCAGGTCAGGAGTCCGAAGATGGTGACCAGGTTGACGAAGTACTTGAAGACGGTCATGGAGGAGGTGTCGACGCTGAGGAAGGCGAGGAGGCAGAAGAGCGACGAGAGACCGAGCGCGTAGATGGGGACACCGCGGCGATCGGTGCGGGCGAAGATCTTGGGGGCGTTGCCCTCGACTGCGAGACCGTAAAGGGTACGCGAGGCGATGTAGAGATCTGAAAGGGGTTAGTGAGATGCATGATTGTTTTTGGTTTGGAACTAGACATACCAGAGTTGGCCGCGGAGAAGACGAAAACGAGAATACAGGCGTTCAGGAGATCCGGGAGGACCTTGATTCCGCTAATCTGGATGGCAACAACGAAAGGCGACGCGGCAGCCGAGGTAGCCGCCCCCGTGGCTGCGACGAGCTTCTTGTCGTCATAAGGCAGGATCATTCCGAGGAGGAAGACAAGCACGACGTAGAAGAGCAGGATACGGTAGAAGGTGAGCTTGATGGCGCGGGGGATGACCTTGCGCGGGTTCTGCGCCTCTCCGACCGTGACACCGACGAGTTCCATGCCGAGGTAGGCAAAGACAGCCGTGGTCAAGCAGGACCAGAACGCGATGAATTTCGCCGCGGGGATGCTGACGCCATGGACGTCTGCGTATGGCTTGAATGCGCCGGGGGTGTGCCAGTAGCGGAAGCCCTTGGGGTCATGGTCGGGGCCGCCGCCGCAGGCGAGGATGAGAGAGAGCAGGATGAGACCGAGGATGACGACGACCTTGATGCTGGAAAGCCAGAACTCGAATTCACCAAAGAATTTGACACCGAAGTAGTTGATCAGCACGATCGCGACGAGGAAAATGGCGATAAAGACACCGGGATTGACCTTGTCGGGATCCACCCAGAATTTGATGACGAGCGCCGTGGCCGTCAAATTGTTCGGGGTCACGATAATGTACTAAAACAACCGCATTAGCGCTAGCGCGGAGACAGCATTCTCGGAGTTCGCCTCACCTTGAACCAGTAAGTCCAGCCGAGACTGAAGCCCAGGGCGGGATCGACGAAGCGTTGCGCATAACCAGTGAAACCCGAGGCGAGAGGCAACCACGCCGCCATCTCGCCCAGAGCCGCCATAACCATATACACGAGGACGCCGACGGCAGCGTAGGCGATAAGAAGCGAGCCTGGGCCGGCATTCACGAGTGCTTGTCCCCTGTAACGTAACGTTCCGTCAGCTTTGGCTTCTTGGCAAGCGGGGTGCGGCGTATTGCCGTGCGAAATGGGCACAGCCACCAAATCATGGCTTGATGCACTCTAATCTTGACTGGTGGGGGGAACGGGCTGGGCTGGGGAATTGCTGGGGGGGATAACCTACGTTCCGATAATTAAGCCCGTGCCAATGGCGCCACCAATGGCTATCATAGAAATCTGGCGCGACTTGAGGCCGCGGTGCAGATGGTGGTTGGGGTCGTCATTGTATCTCTCAGCGACGGTGCCCTGGGGGTAGTTGTCCTCCTTCTCGGTGTATCCGATCTTGGCCTCGTCAGAGGCGCTTTCGGCCGTGACGATGTTCTCGCCGTGGTGCGCCATTGCTGCAGCGACTTTTGAGGTGGGCAGGGTGATGTTGAATGCACAGCAGAGCTGTGGGAATCAAGTGCTTAGACTTCAGTAGATGGTGGATGGTGTCTCGTTTGCAGCGAGAGAGACTGGACTGAGGTAGAGTGCGTTGAGGAGGAGGAGGATGAGGATGAGGGCGTAGAGGAGAGGTCGGTCGACGCGACGCGATGCGAAAAGTGAGGGTGGGAGTGTAGGAAGAATGGTCTTGTGTGGGGAGGGGGGGAGGAGGAGATATTTATTTCTCGGGTTTGGATTACGGTGTTGGCGTGTCTGTTGGTTGCCCTTTGCCCTTGCTTGCACCCCTCTTCTCTCTTACCTCTTACTCTTACTAGCTCGAGGAGAGTTCAAGTGCTAGATTAGAGTAACTGGAGTAATGGGGGTACATTGGTATGTGCGTATCTCATTACTCTGGTGGAGGTACCCCTGCTACTGGTGCTACTGGTGCTACTGGTACGGCCACTACTCTATCCCCACAAGCCGTTCGCGTTCGCAAAAATCAGATTATACTCCGTAGACACGATTACGCACAGAGACCATGACCGCAGCTTTTCCCAGTTGTACCAGTATGAGTGAGTCTGGTTCTTGGGAAAATGGCTACTTCTACCCGAAGGCCAGCCTTCTCCAAAGCGGCACAGACAAGGCAGCTCCAGCCTCGCCGGCGTGGAGGTACTGCAGAAGTACTTCAAGCTCTAAGACATACCCCAGCCCTTATCAAAGTACTCACCCCGTACTCCACTAGAGACACAGACACCACAGAAATCAGGGCTTTCCATGTTTTTCCCCAAAATCATCCCCATCACCATCACAAGCTGGGATCAGCCCTTCCTCCTTGCATCAAACCAGCGCAACCCCCCTGTCCTGCCAAGACATTACCATCTTCTCTCCCATTGGTAGCTGGTGGTAGTGTGACCGGCGCGCCCAGGCTGATTATGGTAACGAGCTGCTGGGTTGGGCGTAGCGCGGGCTGGGTGGTGGCGGTTTGCAACGGGGGATGGGATGGGGCGGGAGAGGCTTGGCAGATATGCCGTAGACTAGGCCTGAGTAAGGGCGACAAGGGTGGTGCTAGGGAAGGAGCTAAGACCGGACTAAGACCGGACTAAGATGGGACTAAGGGCAGAAGTGTGGTGGGGTTGGCTTGGGAGGGAAGAAAAATAGTGGGGATCGAGATAGAGAAGTGGAGATGGTGTGGGGCAAGTGGGCAAGAAAAAGGACGCTATTTGTGTTGAATTGACCTCCGTATACAGTAAGAGGAGAGACGATAAACCGACGGCCACACCGTCAACCGTATGAAGAGGATGAAGAGGGTGAAGAGGGTGAAAAGTGTGTGAAGAGAGCCTGATGTGGGAATAGTGTGTGTGTATGGTGGTGGTGGTTGTGCATACAATTGACACTCACCGACCACCGACCACCGACCACCGACCGGCCTGTCTACGCCGACTGCTTACTGCTGACTGACTGCTGACCATATGCGTGTGGGTGTGGGAGTGGCTTTTTATGTCCTGTCAAACTGTTTTGTCTGTATCTATCTGTCTGTATCGTGATATCTCGATATCCGATATCATGCCCAGCCTCAGCTCCACCCACCGAATCTTATCAAATCCTTCGTTGCATCCACAACACACAATCAATCCCGCCTGCAGCACAATAAGGCATAATCGTATATCTTGTGTGCCTCTGTGGCCTCTGTGTGCCCTCATCGCCCCTCTCTGTGCCCTGTGCCCTTACCTCCCCCCATCTCTCCATCTGTGCCTCCACATACATCAGCCCTCCCCATGCCCTTCCTTCCCTTCCCACTCCCACCCGTCCGGTCTAACCATCTCGCCTCGCCCGTCTCCCCCATCCCATCTCATCTCGATCGCGCCTCCCGCCACGCCACTACCTCGGGCAATCCGCACGCCGAGTCGTACGACTTTACCGCTTACACTTCTCGACCTAGTGTCCTCAGTAATCGCATCAAGAAACCCACAATCACAATCACAAATACTCTAGCGCCAACCTCCTTCCTTCCTACACTAAAATAGCGTGCATAACCCATCCCATCCCATCCCTCCCCCATCCGCATCCGCCGCTCGACTCGCAGCCCTCCAATTTCCTTCTAATCCCACATTTCCTTCTAGAAGTCCCGTGCCATGCCACCTAGTTCCATGTCGCCTAGCTATGCGTGGTGTGCGCGTGCGTGCGTGTCTCACGCACTGCCAGTCTTCCTCGTGGCTGGCTTACACAACAGGACTCTGGTAAGCAGATCACCCTCAGATCTTCATATCACGCTTCCCATTCCCCTCCCTCTCACCACAGCACGCAACACACAACGCACATACCCGTTCCCTTTCTCCACACCGACCACCCATCAACAGCATCACAACTACCGAATACATGCCCTTCAGAAAAAATCCCTCACCCTTCATCCGTTACGTACATGTTCACTAACTCCCCCCTTCCCCCATCCCCCGTACCCCCCCATCACCAACACCTATCTCACGATACGCCTCCCCCATCCTTCAGCCTTGGCGGCTCCAAACACCCTTCCTTCACCAAGCCTGCGCCTATCACAACCCCCTGCCAAGTCCACTACCTTCTTCCCCCGATAAGCCTCCCCATCCGCGCCCAGCCTCCTCCAAGATGGGGAAATGGAGATATACTAGATACTGCACGATACCGACAGGGAGGTACGTACCCCCGTAGGCGTGATCATAATTGCCCATTATCATATGCGGGGTACACGACGGGGTACACGACGGGACGCCACTTATCGTTCGTTCGTTCCTTCCTTCCCTTCCCTTCCCTCACTACTCAACCCAAGGCACACTACACTGTTACCTGTCAACACCAAGCCACTAACGCGATACCGGAATATCTCGGAACCGGAATCGCCGCCGCAAGCCCAGCCTCGCCCAAGCTTTGCCCCTGATGGTTGCCGTCGTGGGTGTCCATCACGTGGGGCGGACGGTTATGTACGGGTGCGCGTGGGGAGGAGGACTCTATTCTACGGTGTGTGGAGTGGGGGAGGGAGGTGATGGGGTAATGGTTTCCGATCGCTGGGAGAGCTGGGGATGATCTTTGTCATCTGCCCGTTCGGAGTCCGGGAGCGAGAGGAGAGCATGAGGAGAGCTTGGTATAGTGCGCTTGGGGAAGACAAGTAAGTACGCTTGGGGAAGAATTGGAGAAACTCTACTCGGACCATGTAGCCTTGCAGGAAGGCTGGGCATAAATAGAGATTGATGCATATGCCCGAGAGAGATATTAGAGGCGCCGCTCCCCGATCGATCGTTTGTTGGGGCGGGAAAGGGTAAACAAAGGAAGAAGCAATGGCATCAAAGACGAGTTGCTTATTATAGAAACGCCCAACTTGACAACGCACAAGGCATTCTCTACATCGCCGGACAGTTTATTGTCACCGCTCCGCCGCCGTTCTCACCGTCCTCGTTCTTGCTGCCAAAATCACGCATTTACCACCACTACGGTTCTCACTGTCGCACACGCCTGTTGCTGCTTTAACTTGCAACACAAAAGGCTGCCTGGGCGAAACCCTTGGGGGGTGGGAGTGACACATGCACGGCTGATGCTATATTAACCTCCACAGGAACTGGGCGGGGTTGGTATTGTCTAGTGAGTGCATGCTCAGAGTAGCCGTTAAGCCAGCGCATCATATCTTATGGATGGATGCTCGCCCAAACTGACCGCCGCATGAGAGATGAAGAAATCCGCACTATACGGAGTATCCCACCTCTCCCCGACTTTTCCCATAAAATTAAACTACTTGTACGGCATCAATTGCCTCCCACCCAAGCTCATCTCCGAACGCACTGATCCCAAGTCAGCACTACACCCTTCCATGTCCCAATTCTGACCTTCTAGACTCCCCCCCATCTCCAAAAAAATCTCTGCGCGGGAACCAGCCCCTCCCGTCATCACGAAAACACAGAGTCAGGGGTTCGTGTGGGGAAGCTCGACCATTCTTTTAGGCAGATTAGGATCGAAAAAGGCGTTTGGAGGTCCTGTACGTAATACTCGGTAATTCTTAATTACCCTCCCCTACACCCCCTTCTCCACCTTCTCCATGGCCATAGGGGAAAGGTTATATCTCCGCATCACGTGTGGAGGGGGCATGCTATTATAGGGTCTGCAGTTCCTATTTGTCCCGTCTCTTGTCGTGATGTATTACCCCATATATTGGTTTCTTGTTTCTCATTACCCCATATGTATCTCTTGTTTTCTTCATTACCCCATATTGCAATCACGTCTTGCTTTCCCCGTATTTTGTTTCGGGCCTTATTTACCCCATGTCTATTGCGAACTTATTACCCCATATTTTCGGGACTTCCCCGCATCCATGTTTGGGTTGGGGTGGTTGGAGCTTGGCGGGGTAGGGTATACGTGGTATCACTGGTTGTTCCAGGTCGGGGAGACTCGCTTCTTTTACGTCTATCATCTGTCTACGTTTCCATCGTTTCTTTTCTCTCACTTTCCTCAATCCAACCAAGTCTCGCCGTATTCAACGCAATGAGGAGGGGAGAGCGGGTGGCGAAGCTGAGTTATCTCATATTCATGTTACACATGTCTTATGTCAAGTAGACTCAAGATCATACAATTCATACCAACTACCGAACAAACGGATGTATATAGTCAATAATTTCATCTTCCTCCATTTCCTCCTCTTCCCTCCCTCCCTCTATATCCCCCTCATCTCTCTCTTCCTCCCCGTCTTCCTCACTCCTCTCTTTCTCCCCATCTCCCATTCCCTCAGTACTCCCTCCCTCCCTCAACAACCCTCTCTCCCCCATCCACCCCCTCACCCCCACCAACTCCTCCCTCACCTCCCTCACCCTCTCATCAAACCTTCTCCTCCTCTCCAAACACGCCTCACACAACCTTCGCACCTTATACGTCGTCCACGGATGCACCATCGGTCGGCAGACCATCGCAACTGTACCAGCACTGCCCGAGGCCCGCGACGGTGACGACGACGACAACACCAGCGGTGTTGGAGGCGAGTCTCGTGAGAGCGCAGACGCGCAGGGTCGCACGATCTCGAGGTCATAGGCGTGGTTGCAGAGGATGAAGTGGAGGCGGCGGTGGTAGCACATCTTGGGTGGCTGGCTCCGCTGTGCTGCGCGGTTGTCTTCTGGGGATGGGCTGGGCTGGGGTGGTGTACTTACCTGGTGATGTGCGTGTTGTGCTGTTCTTACCTGAAAATGAGGTTTCTGGAGCTGGGGAGAAGGTGGTAGCCACTTCTCTTGTTTCCTATACTCTTTTGTGAAACTGTCGATTTTGCGAGGAAGTGGTGGGAGGAGAGGGGATCTTAAAGGGTGGTTCTGGAGAGGAGGTGAGTTCATTTTCTGTTTCATGACAGTGGCCGTCTTTCATATCGGTGCATGATGCCGATGTTGATGTTACGCAGAAGATGATCGAAGGTTTTTTTTGCCCTGTTCGTTTCATTTCTTACTCTCACATTAACATGCGTTCATTGTTGTCTCTTTGCCGTTGCTGAATATGCAGCCCTGTCCGTCCTTTGTCCCAAAGATTCGATGTTTGACTGCACCTAGCTGTTTGAGAGAATACGCGGGAGTCTCAAAGGACAATGGCATTGTATTCGACACAAATAAAATTCTCCCAGTGGCAGGAAGCCCGACCTGGCAACGACAAAGACAGTGGTGTATGGCGCGTTGAGGGCGGCCGCGGAAGCTGTCCACACAGCCGCGACCAAAAGCTGACTAATACACGACAGCAACAATCACCCTGCCTGGGTAGCTCAATCGGTAGAGCGTGTGACTCTTAATCTCAAGGTCGTGGGTTCGAGCCCCACCTCGGGCTCAAATCCCGAGTTTCTCTACAGATTCTCTCATTATATTTTTTTGGATTATATTTTTTGGGATTGTGGCCGAAGGGGTGGTTCAACTCCACCGTCGAAGCTACTGGTGGCAAAGCACCTCTTCTACCCTGCATAGGAAACCAAAAACAACTACAATGCTTCGGGACAGCGTTTGTCTCAACTTAGGCACCTCTGCTATAACCGTATGGGACAAGGTCTAACTGGTGGTCTGGGCATGTATGTGAAGGTCTTTAAGTTAACCTATTTAGCTAAGGGGATCATCAATCAGGACGGATTCCTTGACGATGGTTGGCTCTAGAGTTAATGCGATCTTGCCGGGTATACGATACTCGCGCCATTGTGGGCTGTTGCTGTCGTTGGGCCTTCCTGTCGAAGATTCTTGTTGTCGTTGGCTCCTGCTGTCGTGAATTCTTGCTGTTCTTGCAGGCCGCCAGTAACAGACAAAGCCATTGGCGATATTCCTTTTTGAAAGGGGAACTGTCCAATTGTCAGCCCCCACGCGCCACCATGAGAAGAAACGCTGTGGTCATTTCGAACCTTGTGGAGAGGGAAGGAACGAAGTGACAAAGGAGAGTTCGAATATTTCCCGAAAAATATCACAGCTTACAAAGTCTTCCTTAAAATGTGCTCACCATCCCACCAAGGTGTCCGAGCAGTCTTCAAGACCCTGTCTTCATCGGTGGACCTGTGATAAACCCTGATAAATAAGGGTAGAAGCACTATGCCATATTTTCACGGGAATAGGTAGTAATCACAAATACAGTTATAAGCACCGTTTACGAGGAGCACAAACGTTGTGGTTGAGAGTATCTGTTAACATACACAGAATGCATATCCAACGCAGCTTTCCCAGACCAGCAGCAGCAGCATTGGCTTTGGATCCCTGAAGCAGGCGGTTTGTCCACCTTCATCCCAGAGCTCCTATAATGCGGATAAAGGCTCCATCATTCCTTCCCCGTCGTTACTTCCCCATCGTTCCTTCCCCATCGTTCCTTCCTCATCGTTCCTTCCTCATCGTTCCTTCCCCATCGCCTATTTCTTGGCAATCTTTGCTTGTCTCTTATCGTCGCTTTCCTCTTCCTTGAATTTTCTCTTCTGTGACTCGTTCGCAGTAACTTTGAAGGCGGCGCCAAAGTAGGGTGCAAGTTCTTCATCCAACTCGCCTACCAACGCCTTGTCAGCTGCTTCTGCCTTCCGTTGGCCAAGATATAAGCCTATCGCGTATTTGATTATTTCTGCGGAATATTTGAGGGACTTGTCCGCCGCTTTTCTGTTCGACTTGGCGCTGGTTTTGGCCAGTTCTGCGGCAACTTCCTTAGCTACAACTTCCTCGGCGGCTACTTTATCGGCTGCTGCCCTCTCCTCGGCTGCCTTTTCGGATTTTGCTTTCTCTTCGGCAATCGCCTGCTCCGCTGCCTCCGCCTGCATTCTTTGTAAATCCTCGAGTGCCTTTGATTTCTCCGCTACTTCTCTTCTCAACCTTGCTGCTCTCTCTGCGGCAGTCTCATCAGGAGCCAACGTAGTGTTATTTGGACTTGCCGGCGCTGGGGTTTCGATTGTCTCGGCAGGTTTCTCTGCCGCTAGCTCAGCAGCTGTCTTTGTTGGGATTGACGCTACCGCTTCATTGCTTTCTTTATCATTTTTATCTCCGGTAGGGCTCCCAAAAGAAGCCGCCACCGAATTATTTATCGTGGCCAAAATTTCTGAACGCCGTATCAGCTTTTTAGGCTTTCGTCTTGCGGGTATCTCGTTCTCGCTCTCTTCACTCTCTTCGTGGCCTTTGTTCTCGTTGAACAACTCTATCAAAACATCTGACGCTTCCAATGGCTTAGGCGTGGGTTTTTGTGGTATCTTCAGATTCAGTCGCAGCTTTAGACCCGGTGTTGGATTTGACTGTGGCGGTGGTGTGCTTTTTATGCGACTCTCACGCCGGGCAAGTTCTGTTGAGTAGTACTGTTTATATTGTTTTTGCTTAGTTTCATCTACGCGATGAACATTCATGCGGAGGCGTTTATTATGTTGATGAATATCATATCCGTAACTTGTGAGCCAATGTTGCGCAAAAATAGCTCCCATAGCCGGGAATGGGGTGTCAGCACCATTGAATAGCCGATTAAACCAGAGCTTCTTGTCCGACCCGCCATGTTTTAGGAAGTTCATCTCATTGACACGTCCTTCAAACCTTGTGGCATCTGATACTTTGTTGCCACGCATGACAGTCTCATCGATCGTCATGAGGTTGCCGTCGACATCGTAGACAGTGCTCCCATTATCTCTTTTCGTCTTCGTTGCCTGGCGCTGTATTCGGCCTCTTTGAGTGAGCCCATGGATTTTCTGGAGCTCAGCTAGAGTAATGCCACTAACTTCGAATGGCAGCTCATAATACAATCGCATCATCACCAATACGCCGTCAGCAACTGCGACGCCTTTCGGGACCATATATGGACGAAATGGCCCAGCGCCAATGACGGGATCCCATACCTCCCCTTTTTTAGGGATTGGACAGCCCGCAGGTGTCTTCTCAAATTCTACGAGCTTCCATTGTGGGGTTGTAGCAACCATAGTTTTCACGATCCCGGTGTCTATGTTGTTGGCACAAAAAAACTGAGAACAGTCGAGAGTATCTTCCATTTTGCTGTAGGCTCACGTTAGATAATTAATAGATGAGTAGAATAGAACTTACCTTAAAAAAGGCAAACTGCGATATAAACCTGCTATACTTTAGCTGGAGTTCGTATATTCGTACACTGGCACTTACCTGTTTGTGTTTGTTTTGCTATGCCATTGAGATGACTTCACCGAAGGTAGTTCGAAGAGCGAATTCAGCGTGTCACAGAGTTGAATTTACTCGTATCTATGATTTGAAGCTGTGAAAACAAGTTAGTGAATAAAGTCGCATTCATGTGGAAAATACTACAGGTGTCTTACAATCAAATTCGATATCTTCACCGAGGCAAGGCTTGCAACTTTCACACAAGAACTATAAAGAAGTACGCTACTGCAAAATTAATGTTAGTAAGTGAAATCACCTTTTTAAAGTGACTTATGAGCGCTTGTCGGTGGTGAGGTTGCTGCAGTGATGTTGTGGCAAAAGGGCAAAGGCTATGTGAGTGTTGGTATTTTATATCAACTTTATTGAATAACCCACGACAAGCCCATTGAGTATTGTAACCTTGTAACAAAAGAAATTAAAAGAAATGGTGGGGTGATCAAAGGATAGGAGGAAGAGCTGGGGTGAATAAACTGTCTGTGAAGTCTTGTGGTTAAGAACGTATGCGCTAAATTCACTCCTAGAAAAGAGAGAGAAAGTCGATAAAATCACATTGAAAGTTACAAAGAGTACCTCTAAAATCAGTAAGAAGCAGATACCACTAGTGAGGTTTTTGTTCTGATAATTAGCTAGCAGAAGGAGGACTGTCGTTTGTTCACAGCTCCATGTACGACACACGGCGCCGATGCTTCCCGGGAGCCGCTGCAAGCAGAGTCGGCAGTGACGGAGCCATTTTTTGGATAGTATAAAAAATTGAAGTTGTTGTAGTTATTTATTTAAGTATCTCTGATATATTAACTTGCTGTGGTGTCCTTGAAAAGCAAATTGGGCCAAAAAAAATCCAACCTGAGAAATGATTATAAATATCTGAGGCAAAAAATATTAGATCGATAACATTTTGTCATTGACACATAAATTTGAATATAGTTACTATAGAAGTATGTAACGCAAAATATATCGTCCCTATTTTGCCCATTTATATACAGTTCCTACCCCCTAGCTATGTCTGCAGCGTCAGCAACGCCGGTTTGTACGGCAACAACCCATAATCAGTATCAGAACCGACAGCACGTCCCTGGTAGAGCAGCTGCAGGTTACATGGATCAATGGGGAAGGTCTGATCAGCGCTGGTGCGAATGAGCTCTCCATGGCTAATATCGTTGGACCAAGTAGCACCACTGTTAGCCTTGCCGGCGAATGGCGCACCCTCTGTCGCTGCCTGCGGCGTCCACTCGCCGCCGAGGTCGGTAGCTGTGAAAGAGCGGAAGTATCGGCCGTTTGCTCCAATCGCCTCGACAATCATGAGGTATTTCTGCTGCCCTTGGACAGTGTAAACCTGGACGGCTTCAAACAGATTGTTGGTTGTATCGGAAAGGATTATCGTCGACGAGGAGCCGAAGCTGCCTGGGAAATTCCCGATGGGCATGCTGGCGCGGTAGATCTTGCCATTGTCTCCGCAGAAGAAGAGGTACATGTCTGTGTCGTCGCCGATGAGTGTCTGGTCGATGACGCCCGTGTCGGAGTCGGAGATGGCCCCAGTGAAGAGCGTCTTTGCCGCAGACCACCCGTTAGCGTTTGTAGGGTCGCTCGAGGTCTTGTAAGAGAACGCAGTTGGACCCCATTGGTAGGCGAGGATCCAGGTGCTCGTTGGCGTGAACTGGAAGAGCGTGGGTGCAACAGTGTACTCGTTCATCGTGTTCTGGCTCACCGAGGCCATGTCAGACCAGTCGGAGAAGAGACCAAAGTTCATAGAGCCCCAGGTCGATCCTGTGTCGTGGAACGTCGCATACACGAGATTCTGGCCGTTATAAGGGGCTATGGTGAAGTCCTTGAGTGAGACCCATCCCGACTTTGGTTCTGCAAGCGCATTGGTAGATGTCCATTTGTATGTTGACGGAAGGTTGCAGGACTGGCTAGATACGAGTGGCAGCGCCACGAACAACAAAGCGGCAGTGAAAATCATGATTGCAGATGACTGATAAAGAGCCTGAGAAGCATTTAAACAGAAGAAAGCGGCCACTTATATATCATTTTTGCTAGCCTCCGCCCTGCAAACCGAATTCTTCTCACATGCAATAAATGATAGCAGGCTGAAGCAGGAAATCACCGTTTCAACCTGAGCGGAACCTGAGGCCCCGTTTGCCAGTATGAAAACCTCGATGCCTCGGGTCGTTGGACTATGGATCTTCACACTTTGATTAATATCAAACACCATTAGACATATAGCCATAAAGGTTAATGGTTAAATGTGCGTTTTGCGGGGTTGTAGCCAACTTTTGATATGTCTTCGGACCTTGTCCCCGCACTGTTCTCCTGCCGCCCTCGAGGCATATGGGACACATCCACGATCTTATTGCTCCTTCGGCGACTCTAGCCGGCTCTAGCCCTATCTTTGTATCCTTACTGTAATCTTCATCAGCGGCGTACTCAGTAAAATAACCAATAACAATTGGCTCGTTGGTTCTACTCGTAGGCGTTATATATCCAAATGGATAAGATCGCTGGCATATAGACTCCGGCGCTTTTACTAGTGGTGGCATATATATACCATTTGGCATATAGCCGTGAAGGTTAATGGTTAAACATGTACTTACGGGGTTAGAGCCAACCTTTGATATATATATCCATATCTTCAAACCTTCTCTCCCACCATACATACATACTGTAGTGTTCGTTACCTGAACTGCACAGAGTACATACAGGTCAAGACCTTATTGCTCCTTTGACATTTGTGGTCGTCTGGTGGCAGCATGTGTGGTTTCTATTGCATACTGTATGTAGAGTGGATTCACCAACGGCAATTAGCCGGCTCCTGTTGTTCCTTCCTGTCGGCAACAGAAATACACGCAGACTTGGCATTACCTATCCCGCTTCCTATCCCGCTGCCTGTCCCGTGGCCGTGGGGAGATAACATCGGGCGGCATGTCTCAAGATTGCCGCGTTCCACGTGCCAGCCACCGCCACATACACCACCACATACCAAATGTGACGTGACAAATCTATTTTTGAATCTCAACCATAGTGCCGGATAGGGCGGAAGGGTGTGGCGCGGGCAAGTTCTGGCTGACGAAGGTAATTCCATAATTCCACCGTACTGTTACGGAAATAGTTTGTTCCCTCGGAACCTGCTCTTTTCTATACGAGTAAGGGTCCTCATTGGGTCATTTGGGTTGCTATTGGGGTCCTAAACAGGTACTAGGTCAGTGTCGTCTGACAACGCTAGCTGAACTTGGTTAGACCAGGACTGATGCTGACTGCCCGTCCCGATAGTAAATCCTTCCGCTTGTCAGCGCCCATATTAGCCAATCAGTTCTCGCAATACGCTGTTAGCGCCTTAGCGCCCTAGCGTATGAAGCATAGATCCGCGACCGCCACAATCCTCCTCTGGCCCCTCAAACCAGTGATGTATCAGCTCATTAAAGCACTGACATTAACGACATTAGCGACATTAAACTACACCATCAAAATGCCAATTGGCTACATAAACATAGCCACAGCTTACTATGTTGTGCTGTGCTGTGCTGTGCTCTGCTCGTACTCCGTACAGTATCTCCAGTATTCTCCTTCGCCGCTTCCACCCCCTCCCCTCCCCTCCCCCACAGTGTCACACAAGCATGCCCGAAGGAAGCTTGGCGTCCCTCAGCTTCTTGCGCCAATGGCTTCATGGCTTAGCGTAAGCGCCAACTCCTGAGTTCCCCCATTTCCTGGCAGATTTGACAGGTCTGATCCTTCTTTCCCTTCTACGATTGTATTTCCCTTCTATTCGGTCTGGTCGTCACGATCTCGTCACGATCTCGATAGCGACGATGAAGTCGGTTATCACCATTTCGCTGTTGGCGCTTCTCGTTCAGCTGTCGGCTGTCGAGGCTGTCGCTACTTTTCTGCCTTCGGGATTCAATGCGTGGTGGTGGCAATCATGTAAGTCAAGGAATCCCCATCGTCGCAAGTTCGCCGTCTAACGAATGCCTCCAGCGCTCGCCGTAAAGGACCGTCTCTATATCGACGGCGGCGAGCTATATTCACTAACGAAAGGCGGCGACTACGGATCCACCTACGTTATCGACCTTACAAAGTCCTGGACCACGTCCACCCTGACGGGAACAGGATACACTAGAGATAACAGCTTCGCTCCTGCTCGGCGCCCGCAGCTCTATTACGACGAGTCGCACGACATGGTCTACAGCCAAGCCGGTCAGGCCTATGGCTCACTCTTGAAGCCCGCCGGGCTATTTTCATATGCGCCGCCAACGATTTGGGGTTTTAAGCCGGACGACAAGGCCGATGGGACGGTGACATGGTCGGAACAGTACATTACCTCGGCGGAAAAGAACTTTGAGTCGCTCCCCGGGACCCTCTATTCCTACACCTCGAACACTGAAAACGCCCTCTGGACTAGTAGCGACAAGAAGCATTATAGTCTCGGCGGTTCAATCGGCTTCCTTTCCAACGCCTCGGACACAAGCACGCGCAGAGAGCTTGCGATGAACCAATTTCTCATCTACGACTACGAGACCCAAACGTTTGAGAACAGAACCCACCCTGCGCATTACCTCCAAGGCGAGGCACAGTATGTTCCCACGTATGGCGAGGAGGGTGTCCTAGTTTTCCTCGCAGGCAAGACTCCTACCGACCGGAATGTGGCAGACGTTAACATGGGCGACACGGGCATTATCCTGGTCTACGATATCCATAATGATAAATTCTACAACCAGAGCGCTACGAACGCGCCAGTTGGAAGATATAACCTATGCTCTGTGGGGACTGGTAACGCGGGAAATAATTCATATGAAATGTATGTCAGGACTCCGATTAAATAAACCCAAGCTAACAATCTCAGCTTCATATACGGCGGCACCACAAGCCAAAATTCCACCAGCAATGCAGTCGAGATGAGCAAAGTGTTTATTCTGAGTCTTCCTTCTTTCCATTGGATTGAGGTTCCTGTGCCAGCCGACACCTGGCGCGCAGCCCACACCTGCGAAACCATCGCTCCGGCGTCAATTGGCAAGTACAACAGGCGACAGATGATTTCTATCGGCGGCACAATGAGCCCAAGTCCCAATGGTGTAGCGTCATCAGACACCCAAGATGCTTGGACCTCTGGAATGAAAATCCTGGACCTCACAACTCTGACGTGGGGTGATGAATATGATGCGACCGCGAAGGCATATGAGAGACCGGACGTCGTCAACACCTACTATAACGATAACACCGGCTACCCGAATATCTGGGGTGACCCAGCATTGGAGGCCATTTTCAAAACCGACCGCTCTTTAAAGGTTACAGCACCGTCAGCCACAACAACTTCGGGCAATGCGGGCCCTACCTCGTCTGGATCGCCGGATTCAGGCACGACAGGCGAGAAGAAATCTGCAAACACCGGTGCCATTGCTGGCGGTGTTGTTGGTGGCGTGGCTGGGTTAGCCCTCGTCGGATTGGCAGCGTTCTTGTGGAGGAGGCGGACGGCAAAGGCGGACAAGCAGTATAGTAGCCCAGCAAACAACCCGCAAGCGCAAGACGCCCAGGGTCCAGCGGAAATGCCGGCGGGCTACACGGATCAACCGAAGGCGGAGTTGCCGGTCCAGGAGTACTACAGGAGCGAGCTTCCATGATAGTATTGTGTGTCAGTTTTAAAATGGATGCGGGGCGGGGACCTCTGGCTAGGGGTAAAGGCGCAGTTATAAGTTTTTAACGCTATTTAAACGTTTGGGTAGATTGCATAACATTTAGTTTTTCTAGCCAGCGCATGCTATATAGTAGTTCATATCTACTTCACATATATTTTACGGCCTGGCGCCTTGCTGGACTAAGCATTCATCTTCAATTTGCGATTCGATCCACCTAATGTTGGAAATATATAATGAAACCCCGATACAAAGAGGATATATGTGGGACCAGGACATAGATCCTTATATCAATGCATATCTACGAATCCTGGCCAAATTTTTCCAAGCGCACAAAGCATCCTTATCCATCATAGCCGTTCTTGGATCCTTTGACTCAATTCGACTCCATCTACCTTCCCCCCCCCACCCTAACTTTACCACTTAACTTTATCTTACCACAAGCCATTATGCCGGGTTCAGATACCACTGAACTAAACGAATGCCCACAAAGCTCCAAGCTCGATCTCGTGGGGAGTGAGCATGGCCGTAGTCATTTGGTCTTACATCCGCAATGGTATGATATAATACCCACAAGATATTGAACATCTAATTACCTTCATAGGGCATCATGTATCCTGGATCACCACTATGTTTCACAGCACTGTAGTGGTATTTGGTCTCGTCATTTTAACGCTCGCCCTCGTTTCAACATTGATTAAACCCTTGTTGACACTTCTCGTCTGTAGGCTGGAAGTGGACTCGCTGGTGTCTCTGTCTTCTTCCTCATGTCCTGGAGACTATCATGCTACTCCTTCCAGACCATGGTCCGCGTCTGGACCATATCCCCCACAGTTCTCACCGGCCCTTTCCTGTTCTTCGTCAAACCGAACCCCAACAACCTAGGGCCACCAGCCGCATCAAATCAACCTATCGTTTCTCATTGACCGCATGTTTCTCTTCATCCAACTTGGAAACGTCAGGGCCTGGGTTATTTCATTCCCATCGTTTGCCCCCACACGTATGCGCGCCCTCTGGGCATGAACAATGCGCTCGTCACAACCATGGTGGCTCCCCTGAATTAATCTGCTGTTTTCGGCTGCATATTTGTTGTTATTCTCATAGATCACTTCCACGTCACCACTGTTACGGATATCCACCGTCGGAGCTACCGTCTTAGTATTTCTGCTTCGCCGATTTTTTCAATCGTCTACGGGTTCTTTGCGGGGGCTGGGTGGATTTGATGGGTTACTATTTGAAGTACGGTTTCAATTTTGGAGTCTGAAATTTTTGGAATAACTTCTTGAATTGGGGGTATAATTAAGTTCACACATTGGATTCTAAAGTAGACTGTATGGTAGCATTACATATTGGAAATCATAATCAGCATTGGAAAGTCATATAATATTGGTCATAACAGATTTCATTCGTTCATGTAGTAAAAGGTGTCCTAAACTTCATTGCACATCTGTATTACTTACCGGCGACGATCGATGAAAAACCATGATATACACCGGGGTTCCGAGAGGAGGTAAAAACAAACTATAAAAACAAGAGAACGCCACTGGCGACTAGCCAGAAACTTTGGGAGCCGTCCAACGCCACAGCAAAACTTTTTGGAATAACCCTCAAGAAGCCCACAGGAAGCTCGATCCCATTCAAGATGTTCCCAGAACGGGAACATAAGAATGTTCGTCTCGACTTCGTAGTATTCAAAAGCCCACGTTTTCTGGTCAAATGCCCACAAAAGCCAACTAGGAACAGCCGTCATTGTCATGTCAAAAGCCACTGGTGTCACTTCCGAAGAAGCTTGATCTCAAAGCCCACAGCTCCCATGTGGGAGTAGAAGTCTAGAGCGGACAACCCACAAAGCCAACGAACCACAAGCCAACGTGTCAAAGTATCTCAAAAGGAGCCCTCAGTCCTGTGCGGCAATTATGTGCATCACCCCAAGCAGCCCGACATTTAGAAGGTCTGCTTCTTGCCAGAGAAGTCGCCGAAGCCGCCACGGTTGGTGCTGCCACCACGACCGCCGCCACGTCCACCGCGTCCACCACGGTCGCCGAAGCCACCGCGTCCACCGCCACGTCCACCACCGCGTCCGCCACGGTCACCGAAGCCACCGCGTCCACCACGTCCACCGCCACGTCCACCACCACGGCCACCACCGGCATCACGGTCTGGGCGGGGGGTAGCGTAATCGAGGCGGACTGGGCGTCCACCAACATCAGCACCCATCATGTTCTCCATAGCGTTCTTGGCATCCTCAACCGAAGAGAAGGTGATGTATCCGAAGCCCTTGGGGTTGCCGGAGTCCCTGATGGAATATTAGTTGGTAGTACTTATTTTGTGTAGGTGGTATAACTTACATATCAGTTGGGAGTCTGACGTTCACGACAGTGCCGTGGGCACCGAAAGCCTCGCCGAGCATGTCCTCGTTGGCCTCGAAGGAGATGTTGCCGACGAAAAGGGTATCGGACTCTGGGTTCTTGGCATCACCGTAGGTCTGGGCGCGGGCATTGGCGCGGTCCTTTGGTGCGGCGTTGTCACGGGGAGTGGAGAAGTCAACGTTGGCCTCGCGACCATCGATGAGAGCACCCTTCTTGGCCTTGAGGGCAGCGGCGGCATCGGCGGAGTTGGAGAACTCAACGTAACCGAAACCCTTGGAGCGACCAGACTCACGGTCGGAGATGACGCGAGCGCCAGTGATCTCACCGAACTCCTCAAACTCGCGGTACAACCACTCGTCGTCAATGTTCCAGCTCAGGTTACCAACGAACAGGTTCTTGGATCCGGTATCCTCGACCTCAGTCTTGGACTTCTTGGCGGCGGTCTCCTCCTCCTCATCATCGGCCTTGCGCTTCTTGGATGGGGCGGCCTCCTCGGTGCTCTCCTCCTCAGAGTCGTCAGAGTCTTCCTCCTCGTCGCTGTCGGAAGAATCGGAACCAGACTCCTACAATAATCAGCTCGAGTTCATTTTAAATTACATTTGTGAATACTTACAGTTGCCTTTGCGTCGGCCTTGTCAGCCTTGGCAGGGGCGGTCTCCTCCTCGCTGTCGGAAGAATCGTCACTGTCGCTCTCCTCGGTGGCGGCGGCGGGCTTGGAATCATCAGAATCAGAATCAGATGAGCCATCCTCGCTTTCGCTGGATGAGGATGAGTCAGAGGAGTCAGAGGTAGCTACCTCTTTCTTGGCAGCGCCGTTGGTCTTCTTGACCTCGACCTCAGCCTCAGACTCGGATTCGGACTCGGAGCTGGCGGCAGACTCGGCGGACTCAGACTCGGAGTCGGACGACTCAGATGGTGGTGCGGCCTTCTTGGACTTCTTGGATGGGGCAGCCTTTGCGACAACCTCCTTGGCGGACTTCTTGCTGACAACTGGTGCCTGTGATGGTTTAGTGATTGATCGGAATTGAACATTTGAGAGTTTGTATTACCTGAGCCTTGACCTTGCTGGTCTTGGTATCCTTTGATTTTCCCATTTTGTCTGATTTATGTAGTATGAAGGGTGGTTAGGGGAGAAGAAAGAATTTGTGAAGGATGGAAAGGGTGGTTGAGAAGAAGGTGGTAGCAGTCTGGTATTTGTACTCAGATAGAAAAAAGATGGCGGGCGGGTTCACGGTCCATCAGAGAAAATCTCTTAGCGCCCCCGATAACAAAAATTTATGCGGGCAGGTTTTCTGCCGCCGGGGGCTCTTGGCGGTCAATGAATACGCTAGGCTGTATTAAGCCAAGCGCATTATCGACATTCCCGACCTCACAACTCGGAAGTGGTGAGAGCTTCAAGTACCTATCTATACAGCTCGACCAACGGTGAAGCCCAGGGAACAAACGCCGCAGTTGACATCTCGGATCCTCAATCGCCTTGTCTCCACCAACCGCCTTGCTCTGCGCACCCTCATCCATCTGCAATGGCGCCCACTCCAGAATCAGCCGCGTTCCTGGCCAAGAAGCCAACCGTCCCAGCGACCTTTGACGGCGTCGACTACGATGACACGGCACGATTGAAGCAAGCACAGGACGCCATTCTGCGCGAGCAATGGGTTAGGAGTATGATGGCACGTCTTGTCAGGGAGGAGATGGGGAAGTGCTACTACCGCGAGGGAGTCAACCACCTCGAGAAGTGCGGAGCGTTAAGAGGTGAGGATGCCCGGAACCCCACCCTTTTGCCTTTAGTTTTTGCAGCGATTGGAGATGGATGTCTGTTTGGGATACGGAAACTAATTGAACATGACAGAGAGATATTTCGAGCTGCTCAAGGAGTCCAAGATCCGCGGTCACTTGTTCCAGCAGCAAAACTACCTCCCCGAGAAATAGATGGAGGTGGAGACAGATCGAGTACGAATATGCGGGGAGTTATGGCCTACCAATGAGACAGAGTCAATGGCAAGGGATGGGAATGATAGAGTGGAGGGTGGTATGTGGGTGGTGTTGTGCGTGCGGGCATTCTGAGGCCGTAAACTGCTATGAGAATCTCTGCAGTTGTATATAGTACGAAATGTACAAAATTAAGTCAATTCTCAAATCAACCCACTGCATAATTCACGAATGAGTGACTTGTCGCGACTTCAATCGCAAGGCGGTCGTTATGGACTGGTAGTCCTCGGCTTTTGATATTGCGCGTTTGGTTTATCTCGGTGACCGCAATAAACTTCTATCCCAATAATCTACAGCTCCTCTCCGTCGCATCGGAATTCCACCAGCCAAACGACATCACCATGATTTGTAGTCGCTGCCTCCACAGGGCGTCAGCTCTACCTCTGCGTATACAGCATACGTTCTTACGTTCCCTTACAAGTTCTGCCACGAGCGCCTCACCTGCGACCCCAGCAACCTCTGGAGGACCAACAACCTCGACACCTCTGCCTCCCAAGCCAAAGGCAAAGGCCGCCCTACCGGTATCCGCCGCGCCGGCCGGGACGATATTGAAGGGATTAAACTATTTAAAAGGCAGAGATGATCCCATAGCACTTGCTGAGGAGGAGTACCCAGAGTGGTTGTGGAAGTGCTTAGAGGTGGACAAGAAGGGCACGGCCGGAGACGAGCTTGAGGGGGATGAGTTCTGTATGTTTATGCCACAGTGAACGTCTATATGGTATCATCAAGCTAACACCCAATCTTTACAGCTAAATCCAAAAAGACCCGTCGTTTAGTTGCGAAGAGGCAACGGAAGCTCGAAGCCCGTTTGATCGCGTCTGGCGACACCGAATCTCTCATCCCAAAGGTCCCGCTGCAGCAGCAGACAATCGACCTACCGTCCAATGAGCATGGAAGCGTGGAGGGTGCTTTAGATGCTGTCGCAAAGAGAGACGAGTTGACGAAAGCGATGAGGGCAGAGAGGAGGGCGAAGATCAAGGAGACGAACTTCTTGAAGGGCATGAACTAGTCAATGGACTTGGTTGTAACAACATATGGGGGATTTTTGTATTGTATATTTCGAGGGGTACACAGGATATATTAGAATTAGGAGAGCGCATATCACTGCAGATACATCTGGCACCATTATATGTTTGGGATTAAATTTGTTCCTGTGTTCCTGTGCCCCTGGCTACATTACGAAACACTGTAGCTACCAGGATACTCTCCGTTTTTAACCAACTAGTCTAGTCCATTGCGCCCATTGCCCAAATATCAGAATTTAGCCTCCCAAGGTATTGATAACGCCGGCTTCCACTTAATATGCATTTCCCACCCCGGATCTAATCCTCATCCCCTTCGCCGATTGCAGATTTCTTGAGCTGCAATTCGGCCTTGACCTTCTCGATATTCCCCTTAATTCTCGTTTTCAGGATCGGATTGACCTGCATCTCCCACGATGCCTGCAGGCTTGCCAGTTGCTTCTCCATTTCAGCGATATCTTCCTTGGCACCTTGGAGCTGGGCCAATCTGGCACGCTCGTCATCGTCGACCTCGTCGCCAGAGCCACCGT
This sequence comes from Pseudogymnoascus sp. 23342-1-I1, assembly GCA_001662575.1. Lineage (NCBI taxonomy): Eukaryota > Fungi > Ascomycota > Leotiomycetes > Thelebolales > Thelebolaceae > Pseudogymnoascus > Pseudogymnoascus sp. 23342-1-I1. The sequence goes on along the minus strand of KV455022.1, from coordinate 74,587 downwards.
CCGCATCATCGTCCTCAACGCTAGCATCAGACGACTCGTCGCCGCTGTCCCCATTTACATTGCCGCTTGCGTCCGGCGTGCCACTTGTAATCGTTGCAATCGGAGTTTCAGCGATGGCGTTGGACGCGGGTGTTCCGATATCAAAATCGGCCTCGAAAGCAGCTTCCAAATCAGCCTCAAGGTCAGCATCAAGGTCATGCTCCTCTCCCTCTTCCTGTCTAGGTACGCCATTGCCATTGATATGACCGTAATATGCGGTGCCATCATCAATATCCCCATCTGCGTCCTCATCTTCGGAATACCCTTCCTCCTCGTCGTAGGCGAGTGGGCTTCCAAATGAACGGCTCCCTTGTCGGCTCTGGACTTCGGGTTCGATGAGCTCATGTCTGATACTCTCTGCCTTCAGATCGGCCTCTAAGAGCTTCTCAACAGCGTCTTCCACGGCTTCAATGGCTGTCCTGCTGATACGCTTCCTGAATCGGCGCTTGCGGGCAAAGTGCATCGGAGGCGTCAATCCATGGGGGTATTGGAAGGTTTGAGGATCGACAATCTTTGGTAAGTCTATCGTTGCCGCCTCCGCCTCCGTCTTTATTGGCGCAAAGACAAGAAGCATTTGGCAAATGTCTGCTGATTTCCACCACCCTCTCTTGTCCCAACTCTTCATGCCCTCAATAACACAAGGTAGATCGACTAGAGTCGCTGCGTAGTGATGCTTGCGTACCGTCACGACCGCGCGACGTCCTTCTGTGTGTATGAATTTCATCTGGATGTCTGCCCCGTTTTGGTGTCGTGGCATGCCCAAAGTCTTGTTCTGAATCGACTCGCGAATATAGTCGCAGTCTGGTCCAGGTATCATGCGCAATATAAATTCTTCCACCACAAGGGGGTCTTCTTCTCTGTCGCTGGCCTCGGAGTCGTAGCCCTCTCCAAGCGGTCTTTTTGGCGGCTTGCCTTTGAATTTTGCCTTTAAAACAGTCGGAGCCTTCGGGCCCCCAAGGCTCAGCTTTAGCTTCTTCGGCGCAACGTGTGATTTGGTATCATCTCCATCGTCAGATTCGTCCTTTATACGTTTGCCATTCTTGTTCGCTGCAGCTTTCGCAGAAGGTTTGGATGCCCGCCCAGCCTTGGTTTTAGGCAGTGGCTTCACTACAACCTCGCTTGGGGTCGTTGGCTTTGATCCATTGCTGATGTTAAATCTGATCTTTGGGGCGGCACTGCCAGGAGTCGGAGTGCCTGCTGTCGATGGACTCTTTCCCGTGAGGTTGAACCCTGGGGTGGAACCGCCACCGATCTTGAGGGTAATCGCGGGCTTCGACATCGTAACTGATGGAGTCGCAGTATTTCTTTAATGGTGCATTTGCTTGGTTCGGAATGTCCGCGAAAGTGTCTTCAAGGGAAAGTAGCGTCTGTCATGAGAGCGATGTGAATGTGAAGTGGATGGTTGGTTGTTTCCACAAGCCCGCCACACCAAGGTCGCGTCGGCGTTTCGGGAAAATAATAATCCGCAGCCCAATATTTGGCGGGAAACCTACATGGACAGGTACGATGAAGACCAATCAATAGCTTTGACCCTCACGACCTGTGTAAGTTTCTTGCAAACAATGCAAAGTGAAGATTGCAGGGTTAATTGAGAATGGCTACGCCTTCACCCCACAAGCCTCGACGCAAGGGGAAGAAAGCTGGCAGCGAAGTATCCTTTGCGAGCAATGTCATCAAACACAGCGCAGGCCGAGTCAAAGACTCCTCTGGAAACCTCTCGGCCACGTCTACTGGAATAAAACCAGCATATCCTCTTGCAGCTTTCATGTGGTCAGCTCGTGGAGGTGTTTCGCAGTGGACGGTACTCCCAATTGTCCTCATGGTTGTAGGAATGATCCGTTGGGCGGCCGGGCTGTGGGGTTACTCAGGTATGGCCCCAGTTGTGATTCTGGGGACAAATTCATGCTAATATCCTTTTGTTTGGCAGGTTACCAGAACCCCCCCATGCATGGCGACTATGAGGCGCAGCGGCATTGGATGGAAATCACAACTCAGCTACCGATCTCCCAATGGTACTTCCATGACCTAGAGTGGTGGGGGTTGGATTACCCGCCGTTGACAGCTTATCACAGCTGGGTCTTTGGGAAAGTCGGGTCTTATATAGACCCCAAGTGGTTTCTCCTACACACTTCAAGAGGGTTGGACGATGAAACGCTCAAAGTCTTCATGCGTGCATCTGTCATCATTTCTGAATACCTGGTCTATATCCCCGCAGCCGTTATATTCGTCAGGCGATACAGCCGCCTCCAGGGCGTTCAAACTTGGGATTCTTCTGTTGCGCTTGTCGCAATTCTACTCCAACCAGCAACCATACTTATCGACCATGTCCATTTCCAGTATAACACTGTGATGCTCGGTTTGGTCCTAGCTTGCGTGTCAAGCATTGTGGCAGGCCGCTACATGTGGAGCTGCGTATTCTTTGTTTTTGCTCTTGGATTCAAACAAATGGCACTTTACTACGCGCCGGCGGTTTTTGCTTACCTACTGGGTGTATGCATTTTCCCAAATATCAACGTTCCCAGGTTCCTCGGCATCGCATTGGTTACAGTTACCGCCTTTGCGCTCTTGCTATTACCCATCATTGCGGGTGCAATCTATGATGACCATCATGGCATAGATGCCATCCCCGAATTGAACGGTCATGCACCTATCTTCCCTATTTTTGCCTCGCTCACGTCTTACATGGATCCACATGCGTGGTACTTTGCTCCGGTGCATCAAGTTGCGCAGCTCATTCACCGCGTCTTCCCCTTCGCTCGTGGTCTATTTGAGGATAAAGTTGCGAACTTCTGGTGCGCTCTCAATATTGTCTACAAGCTGAAATACCTTCCGATCGTCCAGCTGCAACGCCTTTCGCTTTTGGCGACTCTAGGGTCTATTTTCCCTCCATGTGTGGCTATATTTGTGAACCCTAGAAAAGAACTGCTGCCACTGGCATTAGCCACGACTGCCTGGGCCTTTTTTCTCTTCAGCTTCCAAGTGCATGAAAAGTCGGTATTGTTGCCTCTAATGCCAATGACGCTACTTCTTGCTTCAAAGTACGGCATGCACCCGTATACACGGTCATGGGTCGGCTTTGCAAACATTCTCGGCGCGTGGACCATGTTCCCTTTGCTCCAACGGGTTGAACTACGAGTTCCATATGCAGTGTTGACATTGCTTTGGGCATACCTACTTGGCATACCCCCAGTCAGCTGGGGAGTATACCAAAAACCCGGATGGGGCAAGGGTACGTTAGAGCAGGGCACATTCTTCGAGCAGGGCACAGTCTTCATACATACGCTCTTCTATCTTGTCATGATTACATGGCATGGCCTCGATGCGTTTGTGGATACGCCGAAGGGTCTACCAGATCTATGGGTGGTGATTAACGTGGTGGTTGGAGCGGCAGGGTTTTCCCTGTGCTATTTGTGGTGTCTGGCCAGTTTGATCGTCAACAGCCGTCTCATGAAAACACCGATTAGCCAGAAAGGAACCCCGAAAAGAAAGACGAAGTAGTGGTGTCCAAAAAAGGAACATAGAGGAAGAGGTCGTGATACCCATAGGACATTTAAGGGCTTGATTAATAGCTCAGTTGTGTAAATTATATAACAGAATCATATAATATAAGACTACTCAGAATATGGTGCATCATTTTCCTACCACCTCCGTCTCAAGCATTGAACGGATGGGTGGGTGTTGCTGTTGCTTGGTAATCTTACTCGGCAAGTAGTTCAGGTCAGTGGAGTCCCTTTCGGAGTCGGAGGAACGTCTGTCTCCATGGTCCAGGCAGACGGGAATGAGAGCTGATAAAGGCACCTTACATGGCAGCCTCCTAGTATTTATTATTATTTTTCATTGCATCTAAGGCACTAGCTAATATAGTTCACATTCATTCCTCTGACATATCGTATAGATAGAGTACTTCACTATCTAGAAGTGTATCCTCCATCACTACTACTACCTGGCGCCAGCGACTACCATCAATATCAGCTTCGACCATGGCTTCTTCAAGTCAACCAACATGCGCATTCAACCAGTCATTCACCCCTTTCAACCGTCTTCCGATCGAGATTCGCCTTAAAATCTGGCATCTCACTCTTACCGAAAGAGCGATCGAGGTACAGATTTCGTCTCTCACCTCCAACGACCTCTACGCGCCCTCAGACCTGCAATATAAGTCTCCTCTCACGCGCCCGCGCCTACATCCCCTTTTCCATATTAACCGCGAGACGCGGTCTGAAGCCTTCTCTATCTATCGCCCTCTATCGCCTGAGCCCAACGGCGTGTTTATGTGCTCGCATGTGCACCCCTTCGATCTGACTTCGCACCCACTCGATACTTATGTATTTCTTTTGCCATTGTATTATCTCCAGCAACAGCAATCAGATCCAGCCGTGATGTTTTCCGCAAATGCTGCGGAGGCTTTGGGATTTAAACGAGAATTCATCTTGGATCGACTCGCTACAGCAAATGACGGGCTTACCGTTTCTAGGATCGAGTCTCTAGGTATTATGTGGAGCGACATGCACATTAAAGATCCATCGGTGCTTATAAATTCATTACAACCGTACAAAAGGTTGAGGCATCTATTTATTTGTTTCGTGGAACCATCGGCCGCGGGGCGGTCGTTTAGAAAAGGAAACAGACTCGAAGGGATGACGATGTCGCTGGTGGTTCAGAGAGAAGGGGTAGAGGTCCAGGGCGGGTTTTTGTTGAGAATCTTGGACGAATATAGAGAGCTTGCAGAACGGATGAATAAAGGTTTAGCTGAGGCTGGGATATCAGCGACGATGGGGGTTAGGATGGTGAGGCTTGAGAAGTAAATTTGAGACATATCTCATGGGTTTTTTATTATGGCGTGAAGCTTCCATATTGATACACCGTCCAGCCTCTGGGCCAATTCAAGCCGGCACTCGCCTTAGGCAATTGTCAATCTATAAGAAGCTTCGAGCTTCCCATTTGATGGCAATATCTCATTGGCACGTGATGATCTAGTAACTGGTTGGGGGAATCAACTTTCGACTGAAATACAAGTATGCATGCTTTGATAAATGCATATTTCCCTATGCAACTACAACAAACATGTCACGCTCTCTGTATGATAGGGCCATCGAGCCTTAATCATTATATCATCCTCTTAGTGGTATCTGGGGTCGGCCCGCTCTAAGACACAGCGGACGTGGGGTAGCGCAGAGTGGCATGGGGGTACATGGTTATAGCGCGGGGTAATCGAGTACAAGTTGCTCGCGTTCATCAATCATCCAGCCATACACCTTTGCTGTCCTGTTCCAAGATGCGTCGTCATCTGTCAGCTGGTACTCCCGTACATAACCCCCAAACCGATATCGCAAGTCATCGTGGGGAATGAGCAATACAAAGGAAGAGGTGAAAGTCTCACATCCCCGCCCCCTTTCTTTATATTCCATATCTCAAGAGATAATCCTATACCTACAGAAGAGATCTCCTTCTCCAAGTTTCCTAAAACCCCATAGATTATTTTTTGGTTGTATTCCCAGCATTATGGCTGCGGCACCTGAAAATGACTTGATCCCAATTGCAGCCCGCCCAAAGGTGCTCATACCAGAGAAGGTTTCACCAGATGGTCTGGCCATTCTCCAGGGCTCACTCGATATCGATCAGCGCTCTGGTCTCAGTGCCGACGAATTGAAAGCTCTCATCCCAGATTACGATGCGTTGATCATCCGCTCGGAGACCAAAGTCACGGCGGAGCTCCTCTCGGCTGCCACAAAGTTGAAAGTCGTTGCCAGAGCTGGAGTGGGAGTTGACAATGTTGACGTCGCAGCTGCAACTGACCTCGGTGTTATTGTTGTAAACTCGCCCAGTGGGAATATTGTGGCCGCCGCGGAGCACACAATTGCCTTACTTCTAGCCACCGCCAGGAACATCCCTGCGGGGTCTTCCAGCCTTTCAGAAGGGAAATGGATACGGAGCAAGCTCGTTGGGGTAGAAGTCAGCAATAAGTCTCTCGGTATAATCGGACTGGGCAAAGTTGGACTCAAGGTGGCACGTATGGCAGTTGGATTGGGCATGACAGTCGTTGCCTTGGACCCATACGCCAGTCCAGAGATTGCGGCTGCAAACTCAGTATCAATGGTCTCCGATTTACAAGTGCTTCTCCCTCTAGTCGACTTTCTAACAATACATACGCCCTTGGTGGCAAGCACTATGGATCTGATAAACACCGAGGAATTAAAGAAGATGAAAAAGACTGCAAGAGTTTTGAATGTCGCCAGGGGAGGCGTATTTAATGAAGAAGCTCTTTTGGAAGCACTGGAAGCTGGGACAATTGCAGGCGCTGGCTTGGACGTGTTTACATCTGAGCCACCGGCTCCAGATTCGGCAGCCCAAAAGCTTAGCCGGCACCCAAAGGTCGTGGCTACCCCACATTTAGGAGCGAGCACGGTAGAAGCTCAGGAGAACGTCAGTTTGGATGTGTGTGCTCAAGTCCTCACAATTCTCTCGGGAGGCCTCCCAACATCAGCTGTTAATGCCCCTTTGATTCTACCCGAGGAATACAAGAAGCTTCAGCCGTTTGTTCGGCTTGTTGAAAGCTTGGGAAGTTTCTACACGCAGCACTTTGGCTCACGTGGCACTGCCACCGGTGGCAAGACATTTGACCTAGTTTATGAGGGAGAATTGGCCTCTATATCGAACACTCGACCCCTGTTCGCTGCACTTGTCAAGGGGCTAACATCTTCAATCTCCGACTCTGGTGGCCGTGATGTTAACATTGTCAACGCCTCATTGATTGCCAAGCAAAAGGGGATTGTTATCAACGAAAGCCATCGTCGAGAATCCAGTAGCCTGACATATGCCAGCCTAGTCACTTTGCGGACATCGAATTCCGATGGGACAGGAGAGCAAACGATCTCTGGATACGTCTCAGGAAACTCGATTTACATCTCGAAACTAGATAGGTTCACAACTAGTTTTGTCCCAGAAGGCACCTTGATTATTTGCCACAACTACGATTCGCCGGGCATGATCGGGCATGTGGGTGGTATTCTGGGTAGCCGCGATATCAATATCAAGTTCATGAGCGTGGCGGCACTGGACAGCCCAGGCAACACTGCTCCAGGCCAGGACGCGAATGGCAAAACACAGAAGGAGGCGCTGATGATTCTAGGAGTCGATGGCGTTGTCGGGAAAGAGAACGTCGCTGAGCTCGTGGCCCAGGAGGGCATACTCGAGGTATCGGTGGTGACGATTTAAAGCCTTTGACCTGTTGACACTAGCTCTATGAAACCACGCACTATTCCACATATAGAGAGTATCATACATAAGCAAGTGATTATATACACTAGAGAGGCTATACAAGCCTTTTGTTGCCTCATCCACGTCTATACGTGTCCCCATGGAGTGAGAATGCCAAGATACGTATCCGTGACGGGGAGGCATCTGCCGGGCCGCAGGAACCGACCCCCCGCATTTTCCTTGAATTGCATGATAACCCCACTAACGCATAGGCAGTTAATATACTTCTGGCCGTTGGCCAGGTGCCACGTGAAGGAAATAGAGTAAACTCAGCGTGGTGCACTGGCGGCTCAAGAGGACGGAGGATATTTCCCCGCATTCTAATATGGCTTGGGCTTATGTCGATCTGTTGTATTATCTTTTCAAAACACACTACCAAAGAGAATCTCCGAATATATTGCAGAATGCTGCGCTACGGAAGAACTATGAGAGGAGTGTCTTTCGACGCCTATATATACAGCAGATGGCCCTCGGGGGAGTAGAAGTCTTGGCCTACAAATTGCAATACCGTGATTATCATAAGTTTAAAAATGGTTACTATTAAGCCTGTCTTCGCCTTGAGCCTGTTGGCTGGGCTCATAACCCCAGGACTTTCAGCTGCAGTCAAGATCAACGCCTTTGGTGACAGCATCACTGGATCACCTGTACAGTTCTTCCATCTTCTCATGTTAGTGGTTTAATGTCCTTGGACTAATATTAGCGGTATCCAGGGTTGTTGGAGAGCACTCCTCTACCAAAAGCTAATCGAGGCTGGCGTCACGGATATTGATTTTGTCGGCACTCTTCCTGCCCAAGGCTGCGGTATCGAGTATGACGGCGAGAATGACGGCCATGGAGGCTTCCTTGCCACTGGCATAGTTGCAGACAACCAGCTTCCGGGATGGCTCGCAATTTCTCAGCCTGATATTGTGATGATGCAGATCGCCACCAATGATGTCTGGAGCAATATTGCTACAGCCACCATCCTGGATGCCTATTCCACCCTCGTTGATCAGATGCGTGACTCAAAGAGCACGATGCACATTGTGGTTGCTCAGATCACGCCCATGAACCCCACCAATGGTTGCGCGACTTGCGAAGCAGGTATCATCGCCCTCAACGACGCCATCCCAGCCTGGGCTGCGGAGAAGAGCACGACTGAGAGCCCTATCACCGTGGTAGATTGCTACACTGGATATGACACCGCCACAGATACATACGACGGAGTACATCCGAATGATAGTGGAAACGTGAAGCTTGCAGATGCGTGGTTCGAGCCACTCCAGGCCGCAATTTCAGCTACCAGCTCTGGGACAAACGCGACACTTACAAAAAGGTCAAGGATGGCTTGAGAGCATCACCTGTGCTTCGGGAAAGTTGCGATTGCCATAGTTAGTGTTTGTGGGCAGATGGGCTTCATACTAGGTCTATACTGTCCTGTACATACGTGAGTAGTTATCAGAGCAGACTGTATATAGAAAATTTCGGAGCAGAATGTATATATGTAAATCCTTTGGAACCAAGAATTCAGACCAGATGTGCCTGAGCCGTTGCATGCGGTATTTTTTTTTTTTTTTTTTGGAATACTACTTGAACAGCGCTTGTCGTTGGTGCATTTTTAGGGGTCCTCAGTTGACAGGTATTTTATTGCCCTCCTACCCCTGTAATGATCGTATAGCAAAAACATGGGCAACGCACTTAGAAGGGTAGTATGTTGGAGGCATACCACTACCAAGTATGATACAAGTGACAGAAGGAAGGACCTTTAAAAGATCTCTTTGAACTGCCTAAACGGGCAATCTAGACCATAAAAGAAGAAACCCAATGGAAGCAGTTGAAGGCGGCTGTTGATTAGTCATCTGGCAACCACTGCTTCTAGCGTCGTCATCCAGGTGTGTGACGCGTTGTCGAGGGATAGCACATAGAACTTGAATGGCCATATCGCTTAGCCAGCCAATGAGCATGTTCAGCCTCTTCGAAATCCCGCAGCCATGTCCGTCCGCCTATCGACATCTAGGCCTATTCAGGGTGCAAACAGCAAGAGTTCCTGTCCCAAAGCAGAAGTTCATAGACTATTATAGTCTCCAATCTCACGATCCTATCCACATCAACAGCCTGGTACCCCACTGTGTCGCTGTTGTACGCCCGAAAGGCCACAAGTGACAATTCCATCATCCGGCTACAGTACAACCTGACGTTGTCACAACAGCATCCGACAAGTTATTAGCTGTAGGCTGCATCGCCTGCTCCACGCATGGACTTACCCTGACGATCGATTTGCTATTGCCATCGTGCGCTGCTCGTAGGCGTTAGCCCCGCATCGCAAGATGGGATTCCTTGGAATATACAAAGCCATATACGACTACACCCCTCAGGGCGAAGGCGAGCTTACTATATCTGAAGGCGATGTCCTCTATGTGCTCGAGAAGAGTACCGAGGATGACTGGTGGAAGGCGAAAAGGAAGGCGACAACCGAGGAGGATGATGAACCGGTCGGACTAATACCGAGCAATTACATTGAAGAGGTATGACCCCCCTCCTCAGTGCCTGTGTCCTTATCAATGGCAGGCCGCGGGAAGCATTTCAGGTGTGACCAGCATCTTCGCTCGTCTTCCTGGGACTAGATCCAACAAGCTAACATATCAACACCAGGTCAAACCAACACAGCAAGCTCGAGCTCTATTCGACTATACGAGGCAGACCGACGAAGAGTTATCGTTCAAGGAGGAGTCGCACCTTCAAGTGTTTGACACTTCGGACCCGGATTGGATTTTGGTTGGACTCGATGGTGATTATGGATTTGCACCTTCCAATTACATCGAAGTCGAAGAGGAAGCCCCTCCAACACCTGCCAGGCCAGTTCCTGCGCAGAGACAACCAAGCGAGGAATCGGAAGATTTCAATGCGCCACAGCCAGAAGCTGTTGCAACTCCAGCATCTGCCCTAGCTGGGGTGCTTCAAGGCAGACAGCAGGCGGCGGAACCAGCAAGACAACTCCCGCCGCGGCCACAATTGACCCCTGAATCGTCTGATGGGGAAGACGCACCCACTCCTTCCCTCCCAGCTCGCCCTCAATCGCAAACGATACAATCCCCTCGATCTCCACCGCCCGCCGGCCCGGTTATATCTCCTCCCCATAACCGCGTTTCGTTCGCTACTGGCGACCATCCGGATAATGATCACTATGCACCTCGAACATCGGGTGGCTTCCACCTGTATAATGTCAACGAAATGGTATCGGTTATGGGCAAGCGAAAGAAAATGCCAACTACTCTTGGAATCAATTTGGCGACCGGCATTATAACCATTGCGCCCGAGAAGACACGGGATGGACCCCAGCAAGAGTGGACGGCGGACAAGATGACACATTATTCGATTGAGGGCAAGCACGTTTTTCTTGAATTGGTGAAACCGAGCAAAAGCATAGACTTCCACGCCGGAGCTAAAGATACCGCTCAGGAGATTGTCTTTTCTCTTGGTGAAATGTCCGGCGCCGTCAAAGCTGAAGGCCTGAGGGAAGTGCTGTCAGCCGCCACCGGCCAGGAGAAGAAGAAGGGGCAAATCTTGTATGACTTCATGGCCCAAGGTGATGACGAGGTTACCGTCGCTGTTGGAGACGAAGTGATTATTCTGGATGACTCCAAGAGCGACGAATGGTGGCAAGTGAGGCGGATCAAGAACGGCAAGCAGGGCGTTGTGCCCAGCAGCTACGTTGAGATTACCGGTACTATGGCTGTTCCAGAGAGCCATAAAGGCGTTAATGCAGGAATGTCGGCAGTTGAACAGAACAGGCTCGAGGAACAAAAGCTTGCCAAGGAAGCGCTAAAGGCGGGGCGTGGAGAGGGGGATAGAGGGTCAGAGGTAGGCCCTGGAATGATTTTGCCCCCGAGAGGCAGTAGTTTGCATGCTCCAATCAATAATAACCGTGCCGATGAGCAGAGGAGTAGGCGCGAATCGAGACAACCCGAGTCCGGAAGTTCACGCGGCCCCAAAGCAAGTAAGTTAACTGTCAATACTACACTGAAGCTATGGGTCTAATACATATAGAACCCGATCCAACGAAAGTTCGCACATGGACCGACCGATCAAAGTCGTTCAGCGTCGAGGCCCAGTTTCTCGCCCTAAAGGATGGCAAGATCAACCTCCATAAGATGAATGGCGTCAAGATTGCCGTACCAGTTTCCAAGATGTCTATCGAGGATCTCGAATACGTCGAGAACATGACTGGCGTATCCCTTGACGAAGACAAGCCATTATCGGAGTACAAGAAGTCAAAATCTAGGGAGTCTAAAGCGGGCGCGAGCATCGAAAAGAAGCCGGACCATGATTGGTTTAACTTTTTCTTGTCGTGTGATATCGGAGTTGGTCTTTGCGAGCGCTACTCCCAAGTGTTCAACAGGGATAACATGGATGAGAGCGTGCTTCCCGACGTTGATGCAACCGTCTTAAGGAACTTAGGGCTACGCGAAGGGGATATCCTCAAGATCATGAGGCACCTGGATACCAAGTATAACCGGAAGGGCAAGAAGGGGTCCGATGAGGCGGAAGGCGAAGGCGGCCTATTCTCTGGCGCTGGCGGCGCCCTGAGGAACAACACTCGGAAAGGGCGGCCAGCACCGTCAACTCAAACGAGCGATACCGTGGACCCAAAGGCGTTTTCCCAGCAAAACTCTGGAGAACCGCAAACAAAGACACTGACGGAGTCTGTTCCCACCCCGATTGCATCGGCACCTGCCCCAGTTTCGAAGTCAGCAACTGGTGGCTTTGACGACGACGCTTGGGATGTCAAGCCTGCGAAGCAGTCCCAGCCACAGCCACCTGCTCCTACCCCAGTGCAGCCGCCCCCACCAACTTTGACTGGTTCTATGCAAGAGCTCTCTCTACTGTCCCAACCGCTACAGCCAACAAAGGTGGAGCCTGTATCACCGCAACCCCCTCAGCAGCAGGCACAGGCACAAGCCCAGCAGCAAGCTCCGCAGCCTACTGGTGCAAGCCCCTCATTCTTCTCAAATCTCCCACAGCCCGCAAATACTCAACAGCAACAGGGTTTCCAGCCTCAGCAAAACATTGCCCGCCAGCGTCCAGCTGCACCACAGTTTTCCGGTGGCCAAGGTTCTTTAATGCCCCCACCTCCAGCGCGACCCCTGTCGGCACCACAAACGGCTCACCAGAGTCAATTCGGCCCTCCACCCCCCTTGCAGCCACAGATGACTGGTATCCCTAACCAGCCAACAGGCTACCAGTCTATTGCACCTCCAGGGCAAAGTCTAGCTGAGATGAACCAAATGAGGATGCTGCAGTTGCAGCAGCAGCAGCAGCAACAGCAACAGCAACAACAGCACTATAACCAGCAGCAGATGCCGTTCCAGCCCCAAATGACTGGCTTCCCTAACCAGCAAAACATGATGCCTCAGCCAACTGGTTTCCAGCCAAACCAGAACTTCATGCAGAACCAGCCTTCGGCAGGCCCATTTGCTGATCCACGAGGAGTTCAACCATTCTCGCCTATCCAGAGCCAGCCAACCGGATTCCAAAGCCCGTTCAACCCGCAGCAACAATATCCCCAGCAGACAGGCGTAAACAACTACCTCCCTCCTGCATTGCAGCCACAGAAAACTGGCCCGATGTTCTCTCAGCCAACCGGCATGAACAACTTCGGACAGGGACCGGTTCCCCCGCTTCCACCAATGCCCCAGCAGGCTCCTGCGCCGCTACTTCCCCAGAAGACGGGTCCTCCCCCACCAGTACGCTTCGGTGTGAAGCCCGATGCGAAGAAGCTCGCTCCTCAACCAACAGGCAAGAGGGCCAACCTTGCAGCAGCTAGTAAGTATTCACTTCCCGCACAAACCCTCATTTTTTTATTAACTCCCCGCAGCTCCCGACAATCCCTTTGGTTTCTAGTCAATTACAGCCTTAGTTGTGCATTTATTTTCGCTTAGCGTCGTTTTCGTATTATATTGTATATACAACTTATACATACGGCAGCATTGCGATTGGAGGCCTTCTGTGCACTGCGAAGCATCGGCTACGGTGCTTTGTACTTTTTGCGGGTTATCACGAGACGGGGGCGTTTTGAAACTTTTGCGCCTTTTACGTTCAGATTTCCGAGACAGATAGTAAACGAGGGAAGATAATGCTCTTTTGATATTTGGAGCACCGTCTCCTGAAACCACTACATCTTTTTTTGACGAGCGGAGTAAGCACATACGCTATACATATACCCCCAAAGCCCCTCCTTTCCCTTTCCCGAACCCCCCATATGCCTGCCCTATCTAAAAGTCGAAATCACCTCTAAAACTATCCACATCCATGCCGCTCACGACGCGCTCAGCGAGATCACGTCTGTTCATCTGGCTAAACACGCGGCGGAGGGTATCATACAAATTCGTGCTCTGGTTCTGGTTTATCAGGCGCTCAAGCTCGGCCTCGGAGACCTTGCCTGTGCCACCGCCGCCAAGGATATCCTTGGCCTTCTCGCGTCCCTCCTGCTCAGCGACCTTGTGCATAGCGAGAGCACCGAGTAGATGTGCGGCCGCCTCTTCGTAGCACCCGATGTTGATGCAGCTGACTCCAAGGTTGTAGCGTGCGCGAACAAAGTTTCCGCGCATTGAAAGTGCGCGCTCGTACGCATTGATGGCCTCTTCGGAGCGCCCGGAGTTGGCGAGCGTGGCTCCGAGACGGTTCCAGAGAAGGTGTACGGATGAGGAGTCGTTGGTAGAACCGGACTCGGTGGAGGCGAGGGCGGCGGAGAAGCAGTCGACGGCCTTGTCGTACTCCTCGGCGCCGTAGAAGAGGACACCGAGGCCGACCTGGACGTCGGGGTCCATGGTCTCAGCATCAGGGCTCAACTGCGCTGCCTGGATGAAGAGGTTGGTGACCTTGTCGTGCAGCTGCTGGCGATCGGTGAAGCCGATGTCCGCCTCAGCCGAGAGGCCACTGGGTGGTGCGACGGCGGGGTACTTAACAGATAACCAGCGCTCAAGGGTGCGGTAGGCGGTGCTGTCGTAACCCTCGTTTGTGTAGGAGACGGCAAGGCCCATAAGAGCCTCAAGGTTCGAGGGGTCGATCTTGAGGGCCTGCTCGAGCGCTCGGATAGCCGGGGTCTCCTTTTCGTTCTGCGCCTGTGCAGAGCCGAGATGTACCCAAGCTGCTAGGTGCGCAGAGTCGCGTTGGACCGCAGCTTCGAATGCAAGGGCTGCGAGACTGAGGTTTCCGCCCTCTTCCATAATGCGCACACCCTCCTCGAATGCATTCGGGACGTCGGCGAAGATGTTGTCCGCCTCAAAAGTGTAATCCCCCAGGTGAGGATCTCGGAAAGCAGCGTGACTCCCCATACCATCAAATCCGTCCCATTGGTCAAAGCTGCCCATGTCGAGTTCGTTCGGAGAGGGCATATCGGCCACGAGGTCCCTGGCAGCAGCGGTCTCAGCTTGGATTCCACGCCAGATAGCTTCAAAGTCCCCAAACTCATTCGTTTCGGACTCGAGATTTTCAACTGACCTGTCCATTTGATTCAGCTCCGCCTCGATCGTGTCATTCTGCTCTTTCTCTTCCGCCGCCAGGTCAATGGCTTTGAATTGTTCCTCCCAGTGCTCATCATCGAGCTCGATCATCTTACCCTTACCCTTATCCATAGCTTCTTGCGGTTGTTGGTTCATAGGCATCTGGCTCTGATTCTGATACATCATCCCACCACCCATGCCGAAGCCGCTATTCATCCCCATGCCCATTCCCATGCCCATGGGCCTCTGGTATGAATTATAGCCAGACATGGGCATCTGGGTCGCCGGACTTGCGGTTCGTGCGGCCGCAGGTTGATTCATCTGCTGAAAGCGGGAAAACTCTGCGGGGTTGAAGCCGGCAGCCTGGGGCGTCTGAAAGTTTGGCTGCATGTGTGATTCTTGTGGTAGACCGGGTTGGAACTCCTGTGCCCAACCTTGAGCCTGTGGGGATGTGCCTCGTTGGATTCCAGGGCCGGCATGGTGCATTGCTTCCATCATAAAAGGGTCGATGGGCGCTTGTGGTAGTTGGCCGCCCTGTTGGAGAAACTCGTTCATCATCTAGATATGTCAGCAGGGTCCCAGATACGCAAGCACAGCGACGAAGTTTGTAGGGGAGGTACATTATCTTGGTTTCCATTCATTCCCGTACTGCGCATCCCTTGCGCACTCCCGGGGCCTCTCCCCACGAGCCTATCTCGTTGCAGGCTCTTGTCATCCTGTCCAATCTTGCTGAACTGACTTAGCGGGTTGCCGGCCGTCGAGCACTCGGCGCCACCCATAAACGACATTGCTGCTTGTGCTTTGAACAGTACAGAGATCTATAAATGATGTATGAATAAAAACGGATTCGCTATGGGTGTGTGTAGTTTATAAGGAGGGGATCTGGGGGATATCGTAAGAAAAGGTATGAGATGATGGCGTGGCAAGGGCGATGGTGGAGGTGATGATTGATAGAAGTTGGGGTCGACTGTGGGGTACTGAACCTCGGAGAAACCAACGCGAGGGTGGTTGATCCGTGTCCCGAGCAATGCCGAATACTCTGAGGATGATGATTGAGACAGAAGGCGTGAAGGTGGCAATTATTTAAAGGGCGTCTATCCTGTCCATATCGTTTGCTAATTTCCCTTTAATTCTATTTATTTACTCGGGGAATTATAAGTGGTGTTATGGGCGTCGTGTGTCCATCATGCCGAGGCAGGGCGATTTTTAATATCGTGCTTGTCCCATCGGGGGTCGCCTCTTTGATCACGTGCGCCAAGTATTGAGTTAGCACGTGTGTATGTTCACGTGACCACCGAGGGGTCAGGCTGTCACAAGCCAAAGTGACAGATGGGTCCCTTTTGGTTCTTTCTCGGGTTAATGTGGGGTCGTCACGTGGTTCATGTGGGATCAGTCCCTTTGAAGTGCGGTCAAACACACAAGACATTGTTCACAATGACAAAGACGACAATTTACTCTTTGACTTTCTCTTTGTCTTCCTCTTTACCTTCGTCTTCATTGGCTAACTTCGAAAGTGGGGTCAAATTGGATGTTTATTCGATTTAAACGACTTCAACGATTTAAAGGATCCAAAATTGAGGGGGAACGGGGAATGGCGGACCTAACGGAGCCAGGTACCGACATAGACCTGATCAGCCATTTGCCGGACTCCAACCTTACTGAACTTGTCAACTCTAAACATCAAACCATGATGGTTCATCGGGCCTTCTATCGCGCTTCGATCATGCAGGGAGATCAGGGAGATCTAGGCTGGGGGGCCATATACTACGTGGTAGAGGACTACTATACTCTTAAGAGGAGGACGGTACTCTGTCATATGGGAGATGGGATCACTGCTGCCCGGCCGATCACTTGGTCTATATTCGAGTATTCACAAGCTCGGCGCCTACCTGACATGTCGCCAAGTTGCGACCGAGTTGCGATGGAATATGTCCGATGGGTAGCACTCGCGATTGGTCTGGCCTGGCGCTGGAGTTGGACTGGGTCTGGATCTCGCACCCTGAAACATCCTTTGTCAAGAAATTGACAAGAAACAAACATGCCAAACTTTATTGTCTGATTCGTCCAAACTTGTCGTCGTCAGTAGCTCTCCCGTCCTGTCTCGGATCGTGTTGGTATTGTCTTTGGCGCCCTCGCTTGCTCAAAGCAAAGGTGGCTGACCCTGGTTCATTGGTCAATCAGCGCCACAACTGAAACAGACGTTCAAGGGGGAATCGTCGATGACCTTTCATGTTGCCCTCCACTAGAGAATCAGCGACGGGTCATGGCTGGCTCAGTGGCCATACTCGTGCCACAGCGTGGCTAAAGAATGTCTGAGTTCAATATATCCAAGATGACCCGTGCTACCCCATCCCCCCCTTGCGGGTTGGCGATAGACTTTACGGTGAGCCACCTTCCCCTTTTCGCGCCCCAAGTCCATATTATTTCTTATTAGACGCCCAGGTGCATCTTTAGACCATGTCTAAAGTGCATCCCGGCCAGCCTGAGGTTCCATTTTATCTCATAGTCCCCCACCACCCCAGTGGGTGGCCGGCGAAACTATATCCTTATACCGCCGTTCTCCCATGTTCGAAATGGCTACCTTCCCTAATACTACTACTACTCCCTGTGCGGATCACTCTTTCATTCATACTTTCATTATCATCCACATAAACCATCAAAGGTCTGCGGTGCGGAGTCCCGGCTAAGAACTGTTCAGTGCTTTGAGCCCATTGTTCGTTATAAAGCCGTGCTATTCTTTTTGCAACGATAGTACCAGACAATCCTTACAGAGTTTTTGACTTGGCTGAAGCCACCAAGAACAATCGGTCCTTTTGTATCCCCTCGAGGATTCACGAACAGTCCCTACACCTCGTGATTCTCAGTTCAGCTCGATTATTCGGACTGTGTATATAATAAGGCTCCCTACCAACCCCATCTTACGGAGCAGAAGCAAAAGTTTAAATCATTACCACGATGCCTTCATTACAAACCCTCATTCCAGCTGCAGCCATTGCCTGGCTGGCAGGTACTGCAAGCGCTGCCTACACAATTCAAGATGTCTACGACTCTAGTAACTTCTTCGACGGGTTTAACTTTTACGACGGCCCTGACCCAACGAACGGCTTCGTTGACTATGTCAATGCCGAGACTGCAAACAATGACGGGCTAGCCGGGCTCTCTCAGAGTGGCGTCTACATGGGAGTTGACCACACCACGATGAGCCCACCCAATGGCCGCGCATCTGTTCGCCTCGAGTCCAAAAAACAATACACTCTTGGGCTCTTCATTGCCGATATTCAGCACATGCCTGGCGCAGAGTGCGGTTCCTGGCCTGCCTTCTGGACGTATGGCCCAGAGTGGCCCAATGCTGGTGAAATAGATATCATAGAGGGCGTCAACACTCAACTGACCAACGATGTAACCCTCCACACATCGAGTGGCTGTTCTATGAGCAACGCTGGCTCTCAGCTAGGTTCTGTCCTCAGTAACGCCAATTGCACTGGCAATTCGGGATGTGGCCAGACCACCGTCGATCCCTCAAACTACGGAAACGGCTTCAACGCTATCGGCGGTGGTGTCTATGCGATGGAGTGGACAAATGAAGCCATCGCCGTATATTTCTTCCCGCGCTATGCCATCCCGGAAGACATTGGTTCTGGCAACCCCGATCCGAGCACCTGGGGAACCCCCTTGACCAACTTTGTCGGTGACACCTGCGACATTGGCGCCCACTTCAAGAACCACTATATTGTCTTCGATACCACTTTCTGTGGAGACTGGGCAGGGGCCGTCTGGGGAGATCAGTGCGGTGCTCGGGCCGCAACATGCGAAGACTTTGTCAGCCAGTACCCATCGGTGTATGAAGAGGCGTATTGGCTTGTCAACTCTGTCAAAGTATACACCAATTCTGGCTCTGCGAAGAGGGAAGTGGTGCCAAGGCCTTTTTTGTCATAGGCAGGCAGACTTGGCCGACGCTTGAACAGATCATTTCAATTCTTGGAACAAATTTTGCATACGCTTTTGGAAACCATATCAGATGGCCCCTGGTGGGTCAGCTGCTAATGGCTCACTCACGGATGAACGAGATTTCTGTTGATATGGGAAAAGGGCGTTTTGGGGACAGCGATTGCTTTGATCTTAACATTTGATTGTAAATATTTATTCGATTTAGAATCCGTCGTACATAAACAAATACCAGTATATATGATATTTTTATCAATGCTTCAGTGATTGAAGTGTGAATTCGTACTAGCCTTTTGTTCCTTCGTTCTCAAAAATTGTTCAATGAGAGTCGCTGGATTTGATTTGATCACGTGGTTAGTCGTGATTTAGTGTGACCATGACGTTCGCCGAAGTCCGGCAATAATTTCTGTTGGTGGCGGTGGTTTGAATATTAATCAGCGACCACGATCACGATAGATAAACATCTCCGAGGGCAGAACAGCATCGACTATACAGCGAGTCCCCTTTCCACATCTACAAAATTGAATCGAAAATCGGAAACAGCATACGCAAGCCCTTATCGCATCAGATAGAGCTCGTCGAGCGCGCGAATTTACCCCACCATTCACACACACCACCACCAAAACACCCCGGCTCATAGCCCACCATGTCGAAAATCCTCGAAGTCACCTCCGAAGATGAGTTCAACACGCATGTCACGACCCTCGACCCAACGACGCTCCTCGTCCTCTCATTCCACACCCCCTGGGCCGCACCATGCGCGCAGATGAACACTGTGCTTGCGACCCTCGCAGCATCTTACCCCGCCACCACCCCACCACGCACCCTCTGGCTCTCCGTCAACGCTGAGGAGCTCCCAGACGTGAGCGACGCATACGACGTGACTGCTGTGCCATTCCTGGTGCTCGCGCGCGCTGGCGCAACACTCGAGACGGTGTCAGGGAGTGATGCGGGGAAGGTGCGTGCGGCGATTGAGCGACACGCTGCAGGTGGAGAGGGCACGAGCGACGGCGTTGTGATACCCCCCAAGCAAGAAGTTACGTACCGCGATACTAGCGGACCAGCGCCAAGGACTGCTGCGGCGACTGTTCCGGGCTCGGAGAAGGATGCGGGGGCGAATGGGACGGCTGTTGAAGGCGGAGAGGGGAAGGAAGACCTGAATAAGAGACTAGGCGAGCTGGTGAAGGCGGCGCCGGTGATGTTGTTCATGAAGGGGACACCGAGCGCACCACAGTGCGGGTTCAGTCGGCAGTTGGTTGCGCTACTGAGGGAGAACTCGGTGCGCTATGGGTTCTTCAACATCCTGGCGGATGACGAGGTGAGGCAGGGCTTGAAGGAGTTTGCAGACTGGCCGACATTCCCACAGCTGTGGGTTGGGGGAGAGCTGGTGGGTGGGCTGGATATTGTAAGTTCACCTGAGATGTGGCATGGGTTACTTTGGACGGGGCTAACAGCGTGATGTAGATCAAGGAGGAGATTGCGAACGATCCAGATTTCTTGAAGGAGTACGCGGTCGCCAAGGCATGAATAGGGAGAACGGAATGATAGTAGATAAGACTTCGCGGTTATTTGGCTGAGGAGAATCAACGCGGCGGTCGTGGCTGGCGGCTTCGCGGTGTGACAGGCCTGGCAGCTCGGCTTCTACAATGCAGATAGACTGCAATTGCATGTAGTATGCAATGATTTATGATATCAAAGCCCTGAGACCGGATGCCTTTCACGTGTGACCAACTTTTCCCGCGCTACGAGTCATTGCTTCGTAGGATAGTGCAATAATTCGATAGTTCTCCGCAATTGTTACCGCTGACGTTGTAATCTGCGCGGCCCCTCATAACTGACAAAGTCAAGATATATATAAATATAAACGTATGCTTGAATGCATGCTATACTTATACTGTACTATACTGTATATGGGTGAGCATATGTATGGAAGATGATTTTCACAGGTGCCAAGTTACCAAGGCTAATGAAGCGCGCCCCGAGATTGGCGAGGCGGGAATAAAAACCCTGGTACCTGGTACACCTATGGAGTACACCTGCACTTAACCTGGCAGCAAGACGTCTCGAATGTGTTTTGAGGGTCTGGCCGTCCATAATGCGCCCCAGCAAGTGCAATTACAGCGGTAATAAGTAGAAGCTAGAAGAAGTCAACGATGGAGAATAATAGAGATAGATAGAATAGATGGCATAGATGGCATAGAGATAGACCGGACCTATTGATTGACTACTATAGAATCAACGGAGTCGCCGCAGGGGCGATAAACGTGTGGGTATGGCGATCCGGGTTGTTAGACAATAGCTTGCGTATGCTTTTTGCACAGTTTTGTACGCCAAACCCGAATAAATGCCATGTAAATCCCATTAAAACGGAATCAATCCCAATCAAACCCAATTAATCCCAATTAACCCCTGCCGTTACTCCACCACTCCACCCTAAACACCCCCTACCCACCTGTTCCAGCTACACCCAACTGTACCAACTGTACCAATTGTACCGCCTGTGCCACCTGCACCACGCCCTTTAAGTATCGTGCCGTTCTCCCGCTCTTCTTATAAGCTCTGCCAAGACCCTTCAATATCTGGAATCTCCGCAAAACTATCAACCCAATCTACCGTCTACGATTTTTCAACCCACCCACCCCTCGTCGACGCCAGCTTCCTCTATCAACCTTCATTTCTTCGAATAAATATCCAACTCAAATCTATCGTCTCCCTTACGACGATAAACTCTCTCTTCACGCAAACATGTCCAACCAAAACTATTATGGCGGTGCCCCTCAGCAGGGCGGTCCCCAGTACGGTGGCCAGCCTCAATACAACCAAAATCAATACCCCCAACATCCACAACAATCCTACGGTCCCCAAGGCGGCGGCTACTACCAACAGCCACCTCCAGTAAGCGCTCTCTACTCTTCTTCAAGATACTCAAATAGCGCACAGGCTAACCGTGCGCCTACAGATGCAATACCCACCCCAGCAACAGTACCAGCAGGGTCCTCCCCCAAAGAAGAGCAGCGGCGGCGGCGCAGGAAAGGGTTGCTTGGCGGGTCTGTTCGCCGCGCTATGCTGTTGTTGCGTGTGCGAGGAGGGATGCGAGGCGTGCGCTGACTGCGCCGAGTGCGCCGAGGGATGCTGCTAAATAATACCCATGGTCGAGATGGCGAGCGGTGATGGAGCTATGGTTGGGAGGCGGTGGGCCTTGGGGTGTATGTGTATGTTGACGACGCGCGGGATCTTGTAAATGGGGAAGGGCGGCTGCGGAGTTTCAGTCATTGCGCGCGACGCGTTGGTTCGGACGGCGGTTTGGTCTGGGCATAAACCTTCATTACTATCTCTTTGTGTCGATAAGTCTAATTGGATTACATGGCGACTTTAAGTACCTCATACTAGCTATGTCTACTTTGCGAATTGAAACAGGATTCCGTTCTAACATTGTGTGCGCCTTCCGTGAAGCCCAAGTCTCGATCGCATCACATCTAAGCCCACTCCTCTGACCCAGCCTCATCATCTCCCTCCTCTTTAACAGATCCTCCCAACCCCTTCTCACTCCTCTCTGTCCCCGGTCTCCCATCACTTCTCCCTTCGACACCATCCCTCCTCTGTGAACGACTCAGCACCCCTGGGAAAAATTTAGGTTCATGTCCCGACAAGTGCAGATCCTGCAATCCCGCATTGATAGGCTGCAGACTGTCAGTCGAGAGATTCGCTGGCGCAGGCGGGAGTGTCGTCGAGGACAGGCTGGCTGTAGGGCGAGCATGCGGGAAGCGGGCTGCCTGGGAGGGGAAAGGTGACTGGTCATGGGGTAGGGTAGTTGTGGAGAGATTGGTTTTCATGGAGGATGTGGGCGATTGGAGCCCGATAGGAGTGTCGTACGTGCTTGGTTCCGCTGAGGGTATTGGTGTCGACACAGACGTGTAGCGGTCAATCCTGCTTGCGTTAGCTTCCCGTCTTATGACGGCGTGGGGGACTTACATGGCAATTTCCTGCAGTATCGTCTCGTGGCGGAAGCCCTGGCGGATATTCGGGATATTCGTCTTCGCCATCGTGTTTCCCGCAACGCCGGGCTTGTTGAAGTTATCGCCCAGCCAATGCTGCTTGACGGTCGCCTCGTAACCACTCTGTTGGACGGAATTGCGCGCAAGCTCACACATGTCCACAGCGTTAAGCTTGTAGATTTGCGCGGCGACAGAGTACTCCTCTATCAACGCCTCTTTGGTGAAGGCGAACTGGAGCGGATCATCGGTCGACAAGGATACGTTAAGGCCGCGCTTGAAGTACGAAAGGAAGGGATTACGTTCGTACGCGAGGAAGAGGGCATTGTTGCTGAGTGGAGACATGGCGACGCCGATCTGCTCGAGATAGAAGATGTACTGCAAGAAAGGCACCTTGCGGAGTAGGAGACCATGGCTGATACTGTGACAGGTGAGGACTGCAGCAGCCAGATGGTCGGAATCGCCAGCCTCTCCACAGTGAGGACGAAGGACGAACGTATTGAAGCCTCGCTGCTTACGCATGACATTCAGAGATGCTATGTTGGCGAACATGTAATAGATCCAGTAGCTGTACGGCGGGTTTTGCTTCGTATCCCAGACTTTAGGGACGGGGAACTTGCGGAAGAGTCTGCGCTCGACTTTGCTCTCGTCATCGACACTATCGAAGCCAATGACTCTCTGCAGGAAGACGTGCAGGTTCGGGTGGCTCGATGGGTCCTTGGTAACCTCGAACAGGGGTCTGAAGACATTGATGACGACTTGCTCAAAGTTATCCATCAAGCCTGACGCCTTGTACACGTCGTATAGGCGCGGGACTTGGACGAGCCAGCGCACATTTGGCGAGAAGAGCTTGTTATCGACAACCCAAGCTGCCAGCTTATCCCACTCATCAGGGTCTCGGCCGTAAATGCTGATGCGCCATTCCACCATTTGGTATTTACTGGACTCGAGATCAGTAATAACTTCCTTTGTTATTTCTGCAAGGTATCGTCCCTTGATGAAGTTGTCAGTCTTGAGAAAGATTGTTCTCAGACGAGACTCCCCAATAGGATTGTACTTGAGATTGAACTTGTCGAATCGGTGGAAAGAGTCTGTGTGGGCGTGCATGTCCAGCGTATCGATACTCAAATCATATGCTGTCAAATTGATACTCTCAAAAACCTCGCTCAGTGTAAGATGCTTTCCATCTCTGAACATAACAACCTCGTTTGGGCACTTCTTCATCTTGCTCTTAATAAATCGAAGCAAATGCTTTTGGTTCATACAAGCCGAGTGGTGAATATGGGTATCCACTTTCCTCACGTTGTAAAAGTCCCGATGCGGCACGCTTTTGCTGTCTGCCATCTCTTGATACTCGTTCAGAAGCACGTACAGGTTAAACTTGCCTTCCAGATATTGGAGGCGCCTGAATGCAAAGCTTTTGCTGGGCCCATCGGAAGAAATCTCCAAAATCTGTTCCAAGTCCATGTAAAATTCACGAATGGTTGGGATGTTGATCACTGGCTCTTCTAACGCACCGGCATCAGAATGCTGGTAAACTTGGTATACGCCATTATCATCCAGGCGAAACGTCATCTCGCCTGCATCTGGAAGAGGCAAGAGGTCGTCCATGTCGAAATCCTCGCCAATATCTTGTCCTGGCTTACGCGTGGGTTTTGATGGGTTGGGGAGTTGGGAGGAGCTGGCAGCGCCCGCCTGGGCTTTCTCGTTGGCTTTTGTGGGCAATACTGTGCTGTTGGAGAGGCTATCGCCGCCATTCGACATTGTCGCTCTTCGTTTCTCCTCCTCCCATGCCGGCTGAGGATGAGGGGGGTAGATATTCCAACTGGGGTCATCTTTCGGATTGTCATCTGGGCCTTGTAGTGACAGGCGCATATATTTGTGACGAAAGTCTAGCACTTTTTGAATATTCGAGTAAATAGCACCCAACTCGGAAGTGACATGGGCTTCTGTATTTGCAAATCCCCCAGCGCCACTTCCAACACCAATACCAGCTCCTGCACCGTGTAGTCCTTCTGGTGTTATTGCCGCATGTAGCTCAGCCGGTAGCTTCGCGTTCTCTGGTTGGCGAACTTCCTGACGCTGAAAACCTGCCCTCCCTAGGCCATCATTGCTACCAAAAAATGGTTCTTGTATGGTGCTGCTTTCGGGGAGCTTCTCTGGGTTGACAAGGCCAGTAGGTTCGGCGGATTTGAACTTTCCGTGGCTGGTTCATGTTAGAGACACGAATAGGCAAGGATATAGCGCTCCTCACCTTTGAGCCATGTTCAAGCCGCTTCCAATAGATCTTAAGCTGCCACTTCTTTGTGGATCATCTACTTCGGTGCCCGAAATGTTTGAATACTTCCTCTCACTCAACCGTGGACTGTCGGGGGGGAGGGACTGCTGGGAACCCCATCCGCCCTCGCCACTGCGCTGGGCTTCGGCTTGGCTTCTCTGATAAAAGAGTTTTGCATCCGTAAAGCTTATTTGCTTCTCGGCAGCGTAATCGTAAAAGGTTGTTCTTCTCTGGAAGTCTCTTGGAAGTGGGCCGTCTTGGGCGGCGCCTTCGCTTGCCTCTGCCTCCGAGTCTTGGTCTAAAGCCGCCCCAGGAAGTGAATTATACGTCTGATTATCTGCCAGGGTACCGTTTGAGCTCTCATCCAGATCTTGGTCGTGGTAGGGGTTATCGTCAGCGTCGGAATTGTCGTCAACAGACAACTGGGTTGGATCGAGGTGTGGAGAGCTCAGCCCAGACGGGTGGTTTCCTTGAAATACGGTGCCTGGAAACAATCAGATTAGTTACAATGCTTCGAATGGTATTATCTCCATTGGCCAGGTAGTTGATGTTAAGCTCACCAGACATTGCTCGCGAGGTCGAGTCTTTGTATGACTCTTCGAGGCTTCTCACTTGTCAGCTATTGGGGCTTTCCACACAGGTCACCAAGGCGTCAGCCGTCGCACAATACAACAGGCAAAGTGGACAATGGCAGTATAAGCTATGCAAAGTCTAAATGCTGTGCGATGTGAAGTCTTGAACGCGTAGGAGTTTGCTTTGGCACGTCGCTGATAAGAGATGGAACTGTGTCTCTCTGGTACTGTTGATGCTCTTGGCAAGGCTGCATGAGGAGTTACCCCAACTTTTAGCGCTAATTGGTCAGCCTTGCATCAAAGGTTCAAAGTGTTGGGCAAATGTCCGTTTCTGAAATCGTTCAAATTCTAAATCAAGTCTAAATTCGCATTATGCCCTCTCTCTACCCTGCCTTACCATTGATGCTGACACTGGCCGTGACAGGTCTAAGCCTTCCCCGGGGCCCTTTGTCTAATGAGTACATCCCCCCCGCACTGAAAACAATCGTGGCTCCAATGAGCGTCCCAAATGACAATCTATTGCCAAACAACCAAATACTCAGTAGCAAACTGACTAGCTTCCGCACGTTGAGGACTATGGTCACCGTCAACGCAGAGGATGCAGAGGCAAGAAGATTGACTCCTCGGATGCAAGCGTACTGGGTCAACACGTTGACGACCAGGTATGCAAGCTGACTTGGGATGTAAATCCCAGATACGCCAGCTTTTAAACCTTGGGGCAACGCTCCGAGGGCAGTCGGGTCAGACCAAGGCATAGTCAATGGCTCAGAGGCGGCCAATCGTAGAAACTGCCTCATCATCGATGGGAAGAAGGGAATAAATAGTGGTAGTGAGATGAAGTGAGAGTAGAAGAGGTTTTCTTTCCACTGAGGGCCATACTCTCGGTACGTTTCTTCGGTATAGAGTCCCATAATGGCCGATAGGACTTGTGCGATGAACAAAATGATGAGGCCAACGCTAAATGGCGGCAGCCCTTGCTTCGTGTCTGTTGTTTTCTCCTGCAATGGTCAGTACTGCTATACGAAGCATTGACGAAACCGGCATACCTTGGATTGAACATCTGACCAGGCAGCAATTATAACACCGACGGTGAGAAGTAGTACGGATACAATTTGTATGCGAGAGAATCGCTTCCCAAACAAATACCCCACACCAATTGTAGTTATGCTCCCTCCGGAGCGTAATATGATATGTATCGGTACAGATATGTTATAGCTAAATGCATGATTGTTCAGAACATTTATTGTGAAGAATAGGGCGATGTTTACAAGCCAGCGCCTGATCGGGACGCGGTTTGGCTTGAGGAAGAGGGGAGGGCGTTTGATATCGAACTGCGAGGTATAGCCGATCGATGCGATGAAGATAAATTGGACAAAGGTGAGTAGAGTGCCTATTGATATCAGAAAAGAAGGGGTCGTGCGATGCGCTTCGACATACCACTATCTGGATTCGGTCTGCCAAAAGGTTAGCTTGATAGATCCGCAATTTGACTGGGCCACCACTTACTTGATAATTGCTTCCAACGCGAAAACCTGTGTTCATCATGAGTTTCTCCAGCCTCCAAATTCCAATCCGGCAGAGCTTCGCACTCACATTTGAACAGCAGCCGCCAAAGATGAGCCCGAGCATAACCCCAACAGCCAGCCATTGTGGTATAGTCTCGATGAATATCCGCCCAATCAATGCCATGATTTTGGAAGATGTAGGCCTCTCATTGTCTATCCCATACATTTGCGCCTTTTCGAGCGAAGGGGCAGCGTTGATTTCCTTTGGACGGGGTTCGATCCCGTCCACTGTCGACGATTGGAGATCTCGCAAGGTCGCACGTCGTCGAGGCGTGACTTGGCCGAGCATAGAGCTGGAAGGCGCGCTGCCACTGTCAGTTCTGGGTCTCCTGGCCATCGTGTCGCAAACAGCAAAAGAGATTTGAACGCGGTAGGAGTGGTGCCTCGGCTCCGCCAAGCAAGATCAGAGCGGGCCTTGTGTAGCTCAAGACGCTAGATAATATAGCATACAAGAGAGGCAGAGAGGGAGGAAGAGGATAAACACACGCAGTGGTGGTATTCAGGACAGGAGGGGTTCTGTCTCACCTTGGGGTTGGCAAGTGCCGATGCCACGACTTTTAAGAGCTGGCGACAATGAGGGAGGGCAAAGTGGAGTCACGAGACTGGAGCGACGATCTCATGGCTGTTTTTGCCAGTCCTTGTTAATTATAGTTGCAGCAGGAAGTACCGGATCTTCCGGAGTAATAACGAGAGTGTAATTGACCAGATGTGTCCAAATGTGTCCAAACGGTGTCCGAAGTGGGTTTCGCTGTCAGCCCTGTCAGGTATAGAGGCCAGGTACTGGATAATTGTCGAACCAGGCACCTACGTAGTAGAGTTACGGTAAAATAGGGTAGGCAGGTAGGTACGGGTACGGGAACAGGGAGTTAAACGATGAGCTGTCATAAACTTTTTTGGACGTGCGTTAGGGAGGATAGTGTGGTAGATTGGCCCGAGTGCACGTGAAAACCCCTCCTTTTGACCCAATCTGAACTACGGTGTTACAGTTATTAGAGCTAGGAGATAGAGACATAGGAGACATAGGAGACACAGGAGACACATAGGAGATACAGATATTTCAAATCAGGTATCACAGATCATCGTCTAAAGACCATACTACTTCTCTGCATTTCTCTGGAGTGACTAATGAATTTGCGTAAAAGATCTGAGCCGTGAGCTTCGATGCCATAACGACGACCCTTCTGCCCCCAGGTAGCAGAGTGCCCGCCGGAAAATGAACCACACTGGATCGCCCACATAACTTTCATTATCAAGGGATCATTCACCTAGTAATCGCCCACCTATGTCATGCATGAGAGGCTGGTCTATAGTTCTCTCATATGCTCATCTCTCATCAATGTATGCGTCAGCCGGCTCTTAATCTGACCTTAAAGATATGAAGATTGGGAATCGTCTCATCACGTCGCAATCTGACGTCAACGCAACCTGGCCACAAAGCCTCCTTCATTCTCCTGCTGTCTACAATGCCGAGAAGACAAAAAGCTATCGAGGCTTGTCAGCAGCTGCTTCCGTACGAGGCAAGCGAAACTTGGTGGGGGGGGACTTACATTATTTGTCGCAGCGATAGCAATGCTGTCCTCGAATGGATGCCAACTCATGTGGAGGATCTTCTTGTTGAAATCAATTTGGTCCGCGTCGGTCTCCTTCCTCATCCTCTGGCCTGCCCCGGTTCCCCCAGCCGCTGGGCTGCCAGCTCTTGAGCCACCCTTCTTCCCATTTGCACCAGGGCTCGTTGACGTGTTGATTGGCGTTGGTACTCCAACCTTCTTTGCCTTGAAAGCCGACTTATCGGCCTGTAGGACCACCTCCACCTCCTTATCTGGGTCTGAGGGGTAAATCATGAAGTTGTTGTTGTAGCTGCCAGTCATCACGTTCTTGGCGTCTCCAGAGAAGACAACCTCAAACTTGTCGAAGATGCTGTCGTTCTCGTATGTATCGCAAAGCCTGGGTCGGAGGTGTTCGTGGATGGGGATGGTCTTGATTGGCTGGCGCTCCATGTTGACATCCCAAATCTTCACAGTCAGGTAGTCGCGAGACAGGATGTATCTTCCATCGTGTGAGAATCGGACATCCGAGATGGAGGAGATGATCTCGGAGAAGAAGGAGCGGGCAGAGGGATCTTCCTCTTGTTCGAATTCTAAAGTACAGTTAGACAGAAGCAAAACGCATCACGGGGGTTAACTTACGCTTGGCGTGTTGGTCGCAGAGAGCACTCTCACGCATGTCTGCCAGTTTGATTGTGCCTTTCGAGCTCGCATACATGAACCAGTTACAGCTCTGAGGGTGGAATTCTGCCGCGGTTATGACCTCTGTCAGCTCCTCCATGTTCGCCGGCTTAATATCAACGATGTTAAAGCTCTGGTCCTGAATGTTCAAGTTCCACAGGTTTACACGCAGATCGTCACTGCTGATAAACGTCTCTCCATCACTGTTCACAGAGATGCTGTTGATATGGTATGCATGGGCATTGGCATATGTTCGGCGTGGTACGGCGGCAACGACGGTATCGTGGTGTGTGAGTCTAGGTAGCTTGAGATCGTTTACGCTGTTGAAATGGACATTGTTGCGGGATCGAGGAGCGCCGCCTCCGCCAGCAGCTGTGCCTGGGGTCAAGTCGTGCGAAAGGTTATTTTCCGCAACGACCTTCAATGACTTCTCAAACACCTTCCACAATTTGATAGTCTTGTCGTTTGTCGAAAGGAGGTAGTGAGAAGCATTTTGCCGTTTGCACCACTTGATTTTGTTGATCTTTTCCTCGATCTCGAGGGACTTCAGGTAGTCAAATTCGGGTTCGTGCGATTGGAATTCCGTGTGAAACTTGTATTCGCATGTTTTTTTCTGTGGGGATCAGCTTGTGCAGTGTGGGCACGATTGTTGAGTTGCATACTGTCTCATTTCTCTCGAATAATACCACTCGGCCTCCCTTATCTCCAGTGGCAAGGTAGTTTCCTGTGTGATCGAACTCGACTGTTGAGATGATATCGGCTGTGCACGAACATGTTAGCCCCGAGTCCGCATCCGATAAGTTGACAAGAGTTGCAGCTCTCATCCCCAGCTTCCGGTAACAGCGTTTGCATAGCTCCTTGGTGTTACTAACCTTCTGTGATATCCTCTACATCTCCCTTATCTCCGAAGCATCTGTAATGGATGTTAGCAGGATCCTTTGGCTCGTGGGCCAACCAAGCGGTCAAGGTTGTTTGGTGGTGTGTCTTTCTCGCCGTCGCTGTTTATCTTCAAGGCAATACTGACTGTGTGAACTTCCAAGTTGGAGAGTTCGCTTCTCCTTCTACCATGTTTCCAGCCCGCCCTGTTGAGGATCACCTTCCTCAAATTCGCGCGTGGCGTGGATTATTGTGATGGGATGGTGGTTGTTCGAGGGGAAGCAAAATTCTAGATGGCGCACAGTCTTCTGGACAGAAGTCAGTAGCTGTGCGAATACGGCATTGCGTACCAGGCGCGTACAATGCAGCGGTGGCGTGCTGAGAGCAATAGAGGGAACGGGAAGGGCAGGGAAGGCTTTGATTCAAACCCCGCAAGACACGAGGATCAGGGTCGCCGAGCGGTGAAAACTCACAGGATCTGTAGAATCTACACAAAGCAATCGACCTACTGGTGATAAGTAGTTAGGCGCGTTAAAGTCTGGTGAGTATAGTTGGGATTGTGGGGTTATGATGGTTTTGGCGAGTGACCAAGAGGTCTGGCGGCAATCAGCTCCGCGCCAAATACGTAGGTACTCAACAGCTGTATTACAAAGGTCGACAAGAGGCAGCTGCATTGGGAAAATAGCCAAACTACGGAAAGTGTACATCTAGCATTACAAAATTATCACTACGATACCTATTATTTATAATATATCACATTTGAGGATTTTATAAAGTATTCGCTTTGCACGAATACTGTGATACCCTTATTCAGTTCCAAGGAAGCTACAAATTGACAACATTTTGCTCCAAACCTGCTCGACAAGGCTAAACTGTGCGTCGCAACTACAGCATCTCGTGGTATACTCTGCATCCTCGAGTCACAAAGCTGCGTTCAAACAGGGGCCCTATATCATCCTGAAATGGATCCATATCGCCCTCGATAATCCTGTATTTCCCTAGTCCTCGAGGCGCTTCAAGTGATTCCGGTATGCCGCTGATCTTTGTCCCATCACGTGATGTTGGTGGGGTCTTCTAGTTTAGCCGACCCTTAAGCGCGAGGCCCTTGTCGGATCCTGGGACCGCGACTATAACGACGACCAACTTCCCAGCGCAGTGTATCTCAGACTGACGTTATGAGCAATGGGAAGGGTAAGGGGCCCGCAAAAGCTGCGGGAGTGCCGGAAGAGCAGGTAACTTCTAACGAAACAACTACAACTTCATCCAATTCCGTCCTCGATAGGGTTGCGGCCTCCGCGATTGGTCTTACACGAAGTGCATTTGGTGCAACGAATAGCAATGAAGTCAATGATTCTGCCGCGGCAGCATTAGCCACTTCAGGGAAGGGACAAGGTCAACCATCAAGCTCTGGCCAGGGCTCTGTTTGGGCCGAGAGCTCCCAGACCTCCCGACAACAGCCCTCGCAGGGTGCCCAACAGCCAGGACCGCAGGTCTTCAGGAGTTCACACCAAGAACAGCACACTTCATCTGCCGAGGCGGAGTTTTCGTCTTTTCTCGACGGCATAGATACTTTTGGCCCATCTACCGAAGATGGGACAAGGCCGGTACTAGATGAAGAGGATACCGGGGCTTTCGGCAGGGCACCAACGGCGCAGGTCTCGGGGTATAATTCAGAACCATACCAGTTTCGCAGCGTTGAAGAGCAAGAGAGCCGTGATGGAGATGCAGTGTTGGATATACTGTCCGAGAGGCGGCAAGAGGCTGACTACTTTGCACCTCAGAGCATCGAAGATGAGATAGAGGAATGGAGGTTGACCGACGACCAGACCGCAAAGATCCAGGACATAGTCAAGGAACTGTTTCCTTCCTCGGATATGCACACTAGTACAGACGTCTCCGACCCACTTAATCTGCAGCCCAATACGTTCAGGTCTAGCGATATGAGCACCTGGCTGCCGGATGAGTATGCTCAGGAATCCTACTCTCATTTTGGGCAGGTTCTACCACAAGAGGAAGCAAGCAGTCTATGGATTGAGCAGTGGGAGGGTGTTTTGACGCGGTACGCTGACGAGGTTTGGGGTGGACTGTTACCTCTCGTGAGAGAGGCCAGAGAGGAGATTGAGGAAATCAAGCAGGCAGAAGATCCTGCTGAGCATCGCCCAAAGGCTCTTAGGAGACTAGGCCAAGTACTTGCTCATTTCAAATCGTAGTGTGGATATACCAATAGAATGCATAAAAGTATGTGCCAAGGTGACAACTGTTAGACGTTTACGTTTACTGCCTAATTATTGTCCTTCTGCTCTATTCTGCTTCATATAGTGTGTATTGAAGCCGTGGATTATAAAACTATGGAGTTTGATGTGACACGATTCAAATAATTGGTGTATGCACTTAACTTTATTTTTGGAAAGTATTATTAATTTCCCACAAAATATAATAAAAATATAATATGAAGAAATACTGAAGGTAGAACAGTGTGTCCCCTATATAAATATAGTAACATAGAGATTATAGTATTTTGCTACGTCTACTACCAAATATCAACTGATATAAATTTAGTTTGCTTTCGTCATGAATGTGAGAGTATATAATCTTAGTGCCTAAAATACGAGGCAACAATTATTCCCCACCACTATCGCGGGTCTTGGTGACCATGCGATGCTGTCGCAGTGTTCCAGCTCGCAGCTCCCACAACAACCTCCTATAGCCATCAAGATGCTGTTCTTCAGGTGAGTTTATCGCGTCCAAATATGATATATCACCATTTTCAAGACATGTGCTAAGTGTTGCCTAGTTTCTTCAAGACTCTTGTCGACCAAGAAGTAACGGTCGAGCTCAAGAACGACATCCAGATCCGCGGGACGCTGAAGTCAGTCGATCAATACCTCAACATCAAGCTTGACGATATAAGTGTCGTGGAAGAAATTAAATACCCGCATCTTGTAAGCATGGAGCCCGCGCATGACTATGCACCCCCCAAGTCGGCAAAAACCAAGCTCAGTCGATTGGCAAGCGCACGTATTGGAGATGGGCATGGAAGTTGAGTTGGAGGGCATACGCTGACGTGGTATGGTGATAGTCGTCCGTCAAGAACGTATTCATCCGAGGAAGTGTGGTGAGATATGTTCACCTACCAGGTGCCGTCGTGGACACCCAGTTACTAGAGGATGCGACGAGAAGAGGTACGTTGATCCTGGCCCCATAAACCTCGAGCGATTAATAACAAGCCTGTCACACAGAAGCCGCTCAACAAGCATCGAAAGCGAAAGCAGCATAAAAGAGGTTATGGGCGAGGATTTTGGCATGGCATAGGGATCCGGGAGAGGCATGTGCCAACAGCCGCAACTGCATAACTTGTGGCAAGCTTGTATGCTAGATCATAGGAAGCCCCCCTGGGATATGATAGAACTGTGATAGTGAGGCAATGTGGCCATTAGAACAGGTTATGGAGTTAGGCGTCCCTGGCCGGGCTGCTTGAATTTCACCTGGGATGCAAACGAGATACCCAGACTTTCACGGGCCATGGCTTTTTTTGAAGCTCTGATATATAAATCATCCTGCAAAGGCCCCTGAACCAATTCTCCATTCTCAGTGATAAATATAAATATCTGTATATAATACAGTGGTCACGGGACCACGCGTAAAAACAAAGTCGCGAAATCCCCTCATCATCGGAGGCGGCAACCCTTACAGCCCTGTCAACACTTGGCCCATGGCGACCCCCGCCGCGCAATGCCATGTTCCGCAAACCACGAGAGGACGCAACAAGTGATAGTTCTTTCAAACCCTCGACAGGCAGGCCTCCAACACCGCCGGATGGGCGAAGTATTGACCGGACTGGCTCAACAACAGCCATGGCTGGCCCCTCATCCTCCACGAAACCCTTGACTCCTCGACCAAACGCGAAGACCAATGTGCGGAGGGTCAGCTCCCAAGGCGCAAAGAAAGCTTTTAGTGCAAAGACTTCAGGGAACGCGAACGGAAGCATATTAAATTTCTTCAAAAAGGTTGTGACTGAGGACGATGGAGGGCTCTTTTTGTCTGGGGGCAGATATGAAGTTTCCCCGACAAAGAAGGGTTTAGCTGTACGGCCATCGACACCAGATGACATTGGTGGCTCCACCTACGACGATATATACAGTGCCACAGATGATACGGAGGGACACGGAGAGTCGGGTCGCTCAACAAAGAGGAGGAAAACCAGTGATGGCCATACCGATACACAACCAGGAAGTAGGAACACAAGGGTTTCTTCTGAGCTGGCTACAGAAGATCCAAAGGCACCCCCGAAGGCCGAAATATTAGAGGCCTGCACTCCCCCGCCACCAGACGCAGACAACCCTCAGCCGAGGCGGATAGGCGCATTTCTCGACGATAGTGACTCGGAGGATGGCGGACCTATTGACATGCGAATTCAGTCAATCAAGGATGTAGCAGTTAAGGCAGGGGCTGCACTGGGCAGCGAAGGGCTGCCAGGAATGAGCAAAATGGTGGAGCCGGAAGCAGAGGACCTGGATTATCTCTTCGAAGATGTCCCAGACATGCCCACGGATCATCCAGCAGATGGAGAACAGATTCCCCCCCTCACGCGAGAAGAGATGAGCTACGGCGACTATGGTGCGTTTGAAGATATGGACGAGTACCCCGATATCGAAGACGAGTTTGCTGATGGCGAGGAGTTTATGGAGAGGAAGTGGATGGAAGAGCAGGAAAAGTTCGAAAACGCAGACGCAAGCGAAATAAACGTCCCCTTGCAGAGTGATAGCTTCGGCATCCCCGATGAGTCTTCTATCTCCAAATGCCCGATTTGCGATTCGGATCTTGGGAGAAATAATACGGATGAGATTACGAGACATGTCAACGCTTGTTTGGACGGCAATCCTGAACCGCCACCTCGTGTTGAAGTATCTACTGTGACGAGGATAAAAGCAGAACACGGAAGCGACCGCTTCTCAAAGGCATCTATCGCAAGAGCCGGACAGGCAAATCCGTTCAAGCTGGACATTCCCGATCCGTCGACCTCGTCAGCCTTCTCCAAATTAATGTCTTCCAAAGCAGAGGATGCGGCCTGGGAAAGTGCTGCTGCCGCCGAGACCTCAGCGAAAGGCAAGCCAGCATACAAGCGCGTCTGTCCATTTTACAAGATTATGCCTGGCTTCTACATTTGTGTTGATGCCTTCCGATATGGGGCTGTTCAGGGGTGCAACGCATACTTTCTGAGCCACTTTCATAGCGACCACTATATCGGGCTGACAGCTTCGTGGTGTCACGGGCCGATCTATTGCAGCAAAGTTACTGGCAATTTAGTCAAGCAGCAGTTACGAGTCGACCCCAAATGGGTTGTAACTCTGGACTTTGAGGGTACAGTCGAAGTGCCCAATACACACGGGGTCAGCGTAACGATGATCCCAGCCAACCACTGCCCTGGGAGCTCATTGTTTCTCTTTGAGAAAGTGGTGGGGAAAGGTCCCAAGCCGAAGGTCCAGAGGATACTACACTGTGGAGATTTCCGAGCATGCCCTGCCCACGTGGAACACCCTCAGTTAATGCCTGATATTGTCGACTCGATTACTGGAAAGGCAAAACAGCAGAAGATTGATGTATGCTATCTCGACACTACGTATCTCAACCCACGATATTCATTTCCGTCACAAGATGATGTCGTCCAGTCCTGCGCAGATATTTGCGTCAGTATGTCCAAAGACAAGGGGGAGCATGGGTGGGAAAGAAGTGGGAAAGAGCGTACTGAGGGAGCAAGCATGGCAAGGTTTGTGGACGCCGAGGTGAAATCCGAGGACGCGGCAAAGAAGCCGCGAGGCAGACTCCTCATCCTCTGCGGCACATATAGTATTGGGAAAGAAAACATCTGTCTGGGTATTGCACGCGCGTTGGACTGCAAGATCTGGGCGCCGCCACGGAAGCAGAAGATCTGCGCTGCGCTCGAGGACCCCGAGCTGACGTCGCGGATGACGACCGATCCGCACGAGGCACAGATACACATGCAGTCGCTGATGGAGATACGCGCCGAGACGCTACAGGAGTATCTGGATGGGATGAAGCCGCACTTCTCACGCATCGTGGGCTTCCGGCCGAGCGGGTGGAACTACCGCCCGCCGAACTCGCGACTCGTTGACAGCCCGTCGGTGGCCGCCGTGCTCACGGGAGAGAACTGGCGTAGCAGGTACACGATGGCAGACCTGAACCCGCAGCGTGGCAGCACGCGCGAGGCGGCCTGCTTTGGCGTGCCATACTCGGAGCACAGCAGCTTCCGAGAGCTGACGATGTTCTGCTGCGCGCTGCGCATCGAGAAGGTTGTGCCGACGGTGAACGTTGGGAGCGCCGCCAGCCGCGCCAAGATGAAGATGTGGATTGATCGGTGGCTCACAGAGAGGAGGAAGAAAGGGGTCATCCGGTTTGGCGAGGGCAAGGACATGGTGAAGTGGTGAGGGAGCTGAATATCCGTGTGGTTATTTTTGTATAAGACACTGGCGGCGTTGCCAACACTCCAGCAGGACCCTCATTGGACATTTGACCCTCATTCTCGCGGAACCGATATTACCCCGAATCACAGTGGACACACGGCCTGGCCGAGTCGTCCGAATTTTTCTGTTGAGACAGGGGCTACATCAAAAGTAATTCCCGAAAGAAGCCTTTGAGACATCTGGAAGGAAAAAAAAAGCGAGCTATTTGTCTGACAGTACAGTAGTGTAGCGGAGATGCAGATGATCTCCCTATCGTGCATAACGGGTCCGCAGGGTAATACTGGGGCCCATCTGCATGGGCGAGGAAAGAAGCCTTTGAGGCAGGCTGGGCGTGGTCGTCGACGTCGATTTCCCCCTGGCGCCTGGGCAGGCCAATCAGGGACTTGGCCTGGGGAACGTGGTGAAGTGTGGTGGTGGGATGCCTGGCTTGGCGGGTCAGCGACGACATTGAAACAAGCAAAACCAAGAGACGGGAGGGATATTGTGGCGAGGCTTGTTTTCGATCGTTGGGATGGATGGGAGGGGCTACCAAGACTCGGCAGGCGCGAGCAAGCTTTGTGGCGCGGTTTGGGGATGCTGGTCAGTGATACAAGCGGGTGTGCTACGTAGATGAGGCCGGGACGGGGCGGGAGGCTTGGTATTGGGGATGTGATGTAGAGATGATGAGGAGAGACAGAAGGGAAACATGATATTCACACTTGAATGGCGCGTTGAGACATGCTAGCCGTGAATCCTATGTATGTTTGTGTATACGAGGTTGAAGTGAGACGCGTGCGACGGCGACGACACAAGCGCGCACGTGGGCTGGGTGGATGGGCCAGAGGGCGATGGTGACGCGCGAGACAGGGTGCAGGAGGCGTCGCCCGATGGGGAAAACTCCCGAGTTGGGTTTTAGCTGACCTGGATAGATGATTATTTGATTTGAAGGGATCTGATTTGTGGAGGTGATCTCGATTGTGTTGTTTTGGAAGGGGCAGAAGGGGTAGTAGGAGGAACGAGGGGTGTTCGTTGTCGTCACGACGGCAGGAGTCATCGGCAAGGAGATGATGGATGATGGACTAGACAATCATGGATGTATGGTAAGGAAGTTAGAGAAGTTAGATACGTGGATACCGTCCCACACTCGTGCGATATATCCCGTGTATTTTGGCATATTATCCCTCGTGCAAAGCATCTGGAGCTCATGGAGCTCAGATATTGAAATGGAGCAAGCGATGTACCCCCACCCCTAGATTCCCATTTACAGCTAAATCCCACACACACTCCAGATCTGCCTGCATCAACTGTGGCTTCCTGCGCTAGCCACTAGCGCGTTAGGATATTTCGTGGGGAGACCCAGTTAGCGACGGGAGCAGCACCACGTTCTAAAATGATTGGCTGAGAATCGTCGATGCAACGACGAGCCTTCAAAGGCAGGCGCAGCTCAGCACGATTCCTGTCTGGTGCTCAAACGGAGATCGTAGGATTTCCAAGGCGCCGGACAAGACCGCCACGTCCCGAAACTCTTGGCTCTGGGTGGGATATGGGATATCGCAAGCTGAGCGGGCAGGGGTGGGGTGTGAGTCTGTCAGATGCGAGGTGGCCGCTGTATCCGGAGGCGTTGATAGAGGAGAGAGGAGAGGGCTTACGAGTTGGATGAGAAATCGATGCGATGGGGGGGAATAACGGGGTCGTTGGTATTTGACACCCAGCCATGTGGTTATATGCAAGAGGAGCCAATGAGCGATGGGGATGGAAGAACATGTTCTGCTTGCGGCATTGTGATTAGCTCGCGTGGTCAAAGTGGTTACAGAGAGTGATGGGGGGAAGATATATGGGGAGAGGCGAAGGGGGAGGGGACTGGCGCGGGAAAGGTGGGCGAAGTGGGATTTTAGAGCGATTGAAAGGCCCCGATTGCTGTTATGCTATGATAAATGGGAAAGTATACGCACGAGGTAGAGTGGGATTATGGAAGTACCAGAAAATTTGAGGTGGCAGTGGTGGTGGAAGAGGCGAGATGGAGGTGGGGTACATGACGACACACGCTGCGTAGTATGGGATCGCCAAGTACCGATTTTCTTTTTCCGCCCGCCCTGGCTGCTGAGTTCACTTGCGCGCGTGCTCAAATGCCTCATCGAGGTTCGGTACCCCTTCCACCGTGCCACCGGCAAATGGGTACTTTCTCTTGGCTATGGTACAAGCTCTTTGAGGTGTGGGGATACAAAAGGTACATGCAACGGTAGGCGAGGGGCGCTAGTAAAATGTTCCATCGCCGGAGCAAGAATCTAACCCTCTAACCCTCCCCCCCATCTAAGCAGGAGCAACCCACTCGCTCAGTCCTAGAGCTCCCATTAACCCACTAGACTCGCTCGGTGACCATTTCTTACTCGTACTACTCGTACTACTCATACTACGCGCACTACTCGCACTACTCGCACTATTCTTACCCATATTCCGCGCTCTACCCGTTTCGTCCACTAAAGGCGACCCCGAAAAGAAAAGAAACCCTCCCACTACAAAATGTTCCCACACTTCCCACACATGTCCACTATGCCACTAATTCTATCCTTCTCCGCCACTCACATGTCGAGAGCGTCAGTCGTGCACCTCACCTCCTACCACCCCCCGGCTGCAGGGCCTGTCCCTCCCCATCCCGTCTCATCCTCCGATCATCATATAATACTCCCTTCCCCCCATCTCTGTATCACCTCTTCTCCCTTCCTCTCCATCCCCGCCCAGGCCTCTCTCATCTCGCCGCCTTTCTCAGCGCAGCGCAGAGTCAGACATCCACCATGTCTAACAACGACGGCCTCTACCACCCCCGCGTCCATGACCCGGCCGCGGGCACCATCCCGGTTCCCCATGGCCCGGACACTGGCACCGACCATGCCACCCTCCCATACGATCGCGATGCTGCGAACGAGAAGGCCATATTCGACTACCTCATCAAGCCGGATGACAGCTACAACGAGGACGGCGTGTACTGGGCGGATCTGCCCTTGTGGAAGCGCGCCAAGTTTGTCAGCGCCGTCGATGCGGCCGAGGCCAGGAAGGAGCTCGGTGCGATTGGCGCGATGATGAAGGCGGACCCGTTGAGCCCAATTGGCTGGTACTTCCGCAACGCGGTGCTGCCAGGTGCTGGTCTTGGTCTGGAGGGGTAAGTTGCGAATGTTCCATTGACTGTGCGATTTTTTGCTGACCAAGACTAGTTACGTGCTGTTCTCCATTGGCAACTTGGCCCCGCTGTTCCAGGCGGCCTGGGGTTCGTGCTGGTCGAAGTATCAGGTCTGCAGCGAAAACTGGATCGCCGCGGTCACGTACATGGAGATTGTCGGTATCATTGTTGGTCAGATTCTCGTTGGTATTTTGGGTGATTGGTGAGTACCTTGGCCTCGATTATGCCCGACTAAGCTAACACGCACAGGTTCGGTCGCAGATGGGGTCTCATCCAGGATGCGCTGATCATGTTTGGCGGTTTGCTCATGCTCACGGCCTCGTGGGGTCTCGATCTCCAGGGCTGGGTCATCTGCTACGCCATCTCCCTCTTCTTCTACGGTATCGGTGTTGGTGGTGAGTACCCGATGACGGCCACCGCCGCCATGGAGAACGCCACCGGAGCCGGCAGAGTGTCCACCAAGGAGGACCGTCTCCACCGTGGTCGCAAGGTCACCATGGCCTTCCTCATGCAGGGCTGGGGTCAATTCTGGAACCAGGTCGTCCTCATCATCCTCATGCTCATCTTCAACCACAGCGGCAACCCGCCCTACTCGGTCGCCATGGCGCAGTGGACCTTCCGCGTCTCCTTTGCTCTCCCCGCCCTCGGCACCGCATGGCTCGTCTACTACCGTACCTACAAGATGCCGCTCGCCAGCAAGCAGCTGAACATGGCCAAGAAGAAGATCAACGTGACCGGCTACGACACCAAGTCGCTCGGCCTGACCTTCACCCACTTTGGTGGCCGCCTGCTCGCCACCACCGGCACCTGGTTCTGCAACGACGTCTTCTTCTACGGCAACAAGCTGTTCCAATCGCAGTTCATCAAGGTCCTCTCCCCTAATGGCTCCACCATCATGACCGGCTGGACATGGAACTTGATCAACGTCGTCGTCTCCCTCGCCGGATACTACTTAGCATGCTTCCTCATCGACAACAAGCTCTTTGGCCGTAAGAACATGATGCAGCTGGGATTCCTCATGGACTTCGTCCTATTTGTCGTTCCAGCCTTCCACTACAAGTACTACACCTCGATCCAGGGTGTCACCGCCTTCCAGGCCATGTACTTCTTGTCGTCCTTCTTCAACCAGTTCGGTCCCAACTCGGTCACCTTCCTCATCGCCGCCGAGGTCTTCCCCACGCCCGTCCGCGCGACCGCTCACGGTCTCTCCGCCGCTATCGGCAAGCTCGGTGCTCTCCTCGCCTCCGTCCTGTACAACTACATTGACACGCAGATGAAGTTCTACGTCGTGCCGTGGTTCGGCCTGGCTGGCATGCTCCTCACCCTTCTCTTCCTCCCAGACACCACCGGCCTCGACCTGAAGGAGCAGGAGCGCCGCTGGAAGTACATCCGCAGCGGACGCGAGTCTGAGTACCACGGTGTCGCCGTGCACCCCAAGCATCTTTCGCTATGGGAGCGCCTACGTGGCGCCGGCAAGTACTACGACCCGGAACTCGACTATGCCTCCAAGATTGAGGACATGCGCGAGGACTGGAGCGAGAAGCAGGAGGCGCGTCGCCAGGCCGAGGTGCAGGGCGGCGTCTTCGATACCGAGGACGATTACAGCCAGCACATCCACGACCACTTCGTCGCGACCGCACCACAGGCAGACGCGGATAAGATTGTGGCGTCGTCGTCGGCATCAGACGAGGGCGTGCTGAGGGAGGCTAGCGAGAAGAGGGAATAGATTGGCGTGTTTTGTTTTGTATACCTTTTGGATTAATGGCGGGCGCATTTTTCAGCGCGGGAGCGAGCGTAAGAGAGCGCTATTAAGAGTTTTGCATAATAGCAACTAAGATATATCAATACCACTTATTTCATTCTACATTTTATTTCTAAAGTAGTCATAAACTATAATGACGCGTGTGCTATTACCTCTACTTTATCTTTATTTTAATGTTTAACTTTCCTATTAACTACTCATCGTTACTAACTACTTATTACTACTAACTACTTATCCTAACT
Organism: Pseudogymnoascus sp. 23342-1-I1; assembly: GCA_001662575.1. NCBI lineage: Eukaryota > Fungi > Ascomycota > Leotiomycetes > Thelebolales > Thelebolaceae > Pseudogymnoascus > Pseudogymnoascus sp. 23342-1-I1. The sequence continues at coordinate 32,717 of KV455022.1, read as the reverse complement.
ATAAGAGGAAATAAGTACCTTTATATAGTAAATTATATATAAAGTAACTAAGAGTAATAAAAGTAATAAAATTTATTTAGTTAAAAATAGATATAAACTACCTTTAATGCTTTATTTATACTTTAAAAATTTAATAAATTATATATATATATATAATACTACTACCCTTTATAAGTAAGTACTCCTTTAATAAAAGGGTATATAAGTAACATAATGTTATAATTAACTTAAAGTTAATTAAGGTTAGTTTTTAAAGTTAAGGGTTTTAATTATTAGTTTAATGCTTTTAGTTACTTAATTAACTATTTATAAAAAAGGGTTTTATTAACTACTAGTAAATAATATAATCCTTTATTACTTATAAGGTAATTTCTTAATGTAATTCTTAATATCTTAATATAAACTTAACATATACCTTATCTTACTTATAAATCATTTAATAATAATAATAAAAGTAATAATAAGTTAATTTATAATAATAATAAGGGTAATAGTAAGTAAGATATTAATAATAACTAAAGTAAGGGTAAGTAAGGAATAATTATAAGTAAAAATAAATATAAAGGAAGGCTAGCTTAAGAGGAAATAAATAAAGATATTAATAATAATAATAGCTTATTATATAATAAAGACTAAAGTAAGAATAACTAATTTACTATTATAAATAAGTATAATAAAGAGTTTAAAGAGTTAAAGATATAAAGGTTATAATAAGAAACTAAGGAAGTTATAAAGTATAAAAGGTTTAAGAAGTTTAAAAGGAGTATAAGAAGTTAAGATAACATTAATATTAACATTATATATAAGCTAAGGTAATAATTATTATAATTTTATATAAGATTATAGTACTAAAGCTACTATTTTTAGCTAGTGTTAGTTATTACTTTATATAACCTTAAATACTAAGATTTCATTATATACTTTACTTAATAATTAGCTACTAGATAATTTTTAAACTAAAGGCACTATACTTAAATAAACTCTAAAACCTAAACTATTATAAGGACATAGGGCACTATATTATAAGAAGTTATATATAAGAGTATAAGTTAAATATAAGTTAGTATAATCCTATAGGTTTATTATAAAGGATATAAAAAAGATAAAGGGGGAACTATGCTTGTCCTACCCCTTTAATACTAGAATTAAGTCTATCTTAGTTATCCTACCTTATTACCTATTATCTAATCTACAACCCCTTTATATTAACCTTAACTAAGGAAGCATCCTTATAACTATTATCTTATCTTTAATTATATATACCTTTAGATAGATAATAACCTTATTATTAAGGGGCCCTCTTTAACTTTACTATACTTAAGTAAAAGTAAAAATAGTTAAAAGCTAAAATGTATAAAATTTAAAGAATAAACATTAAAGTAAAGGTTTAATAACTTATTACTATATAAACTATTTAATAATAAAGAATAAGATAGTTCTTTTAAAGCTAAATAGATTAGTCTATACCTCTTATTATAAAACTAAGAAACTAAGATACATTAGATTTAAGCCTAGCCTTTAATGTAAAGCTATCTAATAATACTATTATAATAAAGATATATAGTTTTATTAATAATAAAGATCTATAAAAGATCTCTTAGCTTAGGATTAAAGACTAGATTTTTTTTATTAAACTCTTTTATGTTTGTTTCTTATAAGCTTCTTATAAATAAATAAGATATTTACTAAGTTATTTAGTTTATCATTATCTATATTATTTTTTTTCCCCTTAATGATTTAAGAAATTTCTATATTATACTTATCTTATAAGGAATATAATATGCTTATAATGTAGTAAATAGTAGAATTACTAAATAATAAAGTTACTATATAATAAAGTTACTAAATAGTAAAATTACTATATAATAGAGTTATTATATAGTAGAATTATTATATAGTAAAGTTATTATATAATAAACATTATAATAAAGTATAATAAAGAGGCTTATCTAGTTAGTTATATAGTTACTTTATATTTTAATAGATATTAAACATTTATTTAAAGATGTATAAGCCATTCTAGGCTCTAGCTTACACCTCTTAAGTGTTATATACTAGTTGCTTTAAGGTACTACTCCTAAATTATACTTTAAATTATAATATTATAGAAAGTATAATATTATAAAAGCTACTATAACGTAGAAAGTATAATATAATAGTTTCTACTATATATTAGCTTCTACTATATAGTAGCTTGTTTAAAGAACAGTTATAAAATATAAGAGCTCTATCTATCTAGACTAATAACTCTTATCCTTCCTTATTATCATAAGTGACCACCTAATAGCAAATAGAACCTTCTATCCTCTTGCTTATAGTTAACATCTAGCTAGAATGTATAACGCTAACTACTAAATGATAGTAGACATAGAGGTTCTCTTGTGTAAAGGTTTAACTTAACAGAGGAGGCAGGGGATTAGACACAAAGGCTTCAAGTAACACGTTACTAGTATATAACAAATACTATATTAAGTTGAGCACGAAGCTCCTATCTAAGAACTAACTATCTACTTATATAGTGGCGTCGTGCCAAAGAGATATTTAGCATAGTTGGATATCCCCAAGATCCCAACTATCTAACTATCTTATCACGTGGGGGTTCTCATAAGGAGGTGCCCACGAATAGTCCGGAACCTGCTCTGTCCGGTACCTAGTAATAGTCAGGTACCCGGAAAGAGTCCGGTGCCTGAGAATTCTCCGGTACCTACAGAAGCAGGTGCCTGAGAAAACTCCGTTACCTGATGTTGACCCTGCCTTAAGGGCGGCCAAATCGCTAATATAAGGCGGGAAGTTGTTCGAGAGTGTCTCTTGTTGGGATGCTGAATCCTTTGGTAAAACGAGGGCAACAGCAGCACATGTGGCTGTCTCGACGCCCGCCGAAGCCTATCATAGCACTTCGTTTTAACGCTCGGCTCAGGAAATCTGGACTGGAGCAGGGAGCGGAGCAAAACTCGCCGAGGTCTGCAGCCTTACGAACCGGTAGACCCTATCGCGGTCAAATCGCAGTAATAAGCCGGGGGGACCACAGATAACGAATATTTGTTAATTGTACAGGCTATGGTAATATTTATAGATTCAGGTTTTCCTCGCATCAATGTGGCGCACATCTAAGGCTGTGAATGGTATTGCTACGCGAATCACACGCATCGGGCTGCAGAAAAGCGCTATGACCCGCAAACAGAGCGCTTAAGAAAAGGAATTAAATTTCAGCTTCACGTTGCCGTGTATTTACGATTCGCAACTCAGTCTTATCAAACCTCACAAGCTATCTAGAACGGTATACGGAGTACAAGATTCTGTTTCTTTACAATCAGCTACTTAGTCAATCCATTTTTGCTAGAAGTTCGGCTAGAAACCTTCATCTTATCACTTCAGTTAGTATCCTATCCAGTGCTATATCCAATGCTTTTCTTTACTTACAATGTTGCAGTTCTTCCTAGGGCTTTGTCATGGCAGTTGTCCTCCCGTCAAGGCTCCTCGGCATTGTCGATAATGAGTTTCGAGTTTTTGATCCTCGTAGCAAAGGCGCTCCTGTGGTGAGCGCTTTTGACATAATCTCCCACACATGGAATGATCCTTGGCCAAAATACAAGTGCGGAATTCCGGGCGTAGACTGGGACTTGACGATAGACCCCAAGAAGATCGACGAGATCAAGAAGTTAATGACGCAGAAAAACGTGCTGCAGTTCATTTGGGTGGACTGTTTGTGCTTGAACCAGGCGGATGCGGACGAAAAGTCCGCCGAGATCGCGAAGATGTACGAGTACTACAGAAGTGCCTCGACGTGTCATATTCTGATCGACATGAAGGAGGTGTGGAACCCGCAGGAAGTTGTAGACAACTTAAAGTTTATCGACCATATACGGACCAACATTCATAGCACGTCACTTGCCTCTGAGGCCAACCTGACCGTCAATATTAAAAAACGCTTGTCGATGTGGGAGAACGAAGCTGATTGGGTCTTTCCCTTGGACCAGGCAACTGTTCGGTCCGCCGCCATTGAAATGGGTGTGCTGAACTGCTACTCGACGTGCATCGGCTACGTGAAGTCACTCTTCACCAATTTTTACTTCACCAGGGTGTGGACGTTCGAAGAAATGCTACTCGGAAAGAACATAACTTTGTGGGGAATACACGATATGAAAATGTCCTGCATAGGACAGCTCGGAACCTGGATGGATCTTGCCATAGACTCCGTCGACAAGGCGGCCAAGCTGTCGGATTGGATAGAGGAAGGCAGAGTTCTGAACACTTCGTCGATTGACGCCATTCTAGGAAAAATAGATGAGGATGTGCAATATCTTGCAATCCTACGGAGACAGGTCTGTGGGATCCAGGGCGCGAGAACGGACATTATAAATGGTGGACCTCGATGGTGGCACGATAACCATCAGGGAATATACAACGTCTTCTCGGCCGTCTCCATCATACCCCGCACTTGCTATCGGAGAGGGGACATTTTCAAAGGGCTGCTAGGTGTCTTCAACGGGCTATTTACCGCAGAGGAGATCAAGACCAAGATGAAGGGGGATGACATGGAAAGCCTCTCGTTCGAATTCTTTAAGCAGCTCTCTGTCAAGACTAGGGGCGCCTGGACTAGACTCGTAATCACTAGCGGAGAGAGGGAGAAATGGGACTGGATACCGGTGGTAGCAAATCCTAACAGCCTCCTGACCACCGACTGTTTCGCTGGCGTAGTCAGACTGGGACATCTAGGTAAGGACTTGAACGGCTCGGCAAAGGCCACAGCGATGACTGGCCTTGAAGGGGCCCCGCGAAAGTACATGAGGATTGTACTCAACGAGAACAATGGTGCTACAGGGGATTTCAACTTTGTCTTCAAGGGCTGCAACTGTGGAAAAAAAGTCAAGGTCGGCCGCTTCTTCGGCAAAGAACCGATTCCCACTAATGACCACCCCATAGACGTGGCCGGCGACGAGACTGGCAGAATATTAGTGCAATGCGCGACAATTTTGGGAAGCATTATGGACCCAGGCAACAACGTCGTCGACTACAGGGAACGGCTGCTCAACAATCTCCGACCGCTGTGGTTGACCACCGACCCCAGTGCAAAACCCAAGAACTGGACCAAAAGATGCGTGAGCGGCACCTTTTGGGAAGACCCAGAACAACACCCGGACTACAGGGTGCACAACATGTCTATGAACTACAGAATGAAAGTCCTGTGCGCATCCCGGCTCGACAACGCAAGCACATCGAGACTTTCCTGTGAGGTTCGCGTGAATTGCGGATGCACGATAGTTGCTCCATTCCCGTTGGTATTCGAGGCCATAACCGCAGTATACGGTAGCTCCCTCGGTCGAACCACCGCGCAGCAAGGAAGCGAAGGCAGGATTATTCTTCATGATGGAATGGGACTAGTACAGGTTGGAGACGTGGGCAAGGCCTTCGACCTCGTGGCGTTTGGAGGCGATGTCGACGCTTACCGGACGCATGCCCACAGTTGCCGGAGCACAAAGTTCAATAGAGACGTAATTCCCAAGGTAGAATTCCCTAAGGGCAGGGCCTTAGTGAGGGATGAATTTACCCACGGTGTTATGGACGGAATGAGAGACTACGGATACGTGCCAACCGGAGACGAATACAGGCAAAACACAGGCTCTGGGAACTTGCTGATATTCAGAAAACGCCCCTTCGGTAACTACAAGATCATTGGCGTCTGTATAGACGACAAGATTCAACATAAGGACGGAGGGTCCCGGGTGACCATTCAATAGGCCTTCTCTATGATTGTCATTTTCCTGCTCGTCACCATCATCAGATTTGCCTGTGTATCTGATACCAACTTTGTCTACTATAACCGGTGTGTCGGCGAAAATGCAGTCGTCAACGCTAGCCGTAACAGAATGCTCACAGTGAAAAGTCGTTGTAATGAGCAGTCAATGAGAGAAACAGTTCACACCGAGTAAGGAGTTTGCTCCAATGTTTTATTGATTGAAGTCAGTGAGGTTTTGGAATCCCAGTGGTCCTTCGAACCATACGCTCTTACGCTATCATGCGGTCTCAGCCCCCTCGGTCTCAGGCTTCCATATGGTCGCGATCTCGGGAGCGGCGCTCTCGAGGCCATGATTGGCCGTAAGAGCGGCGGGCGTGAGAGGCGTCTGGGTCGCTAGAGCGTAAGAGGACGGGATGACCCAATCTCGGGCACTGTAAGGATCTCAAATGAACA
>KV455022.1:0-20838 GCA_001662575.1 Pseudogymnoascus sp. 23342-1-I1 | reverse complement strand
AGTTAGACTCTTTAGTATTAGTACTAATATTACCTTAAACTAACATAAGGAAGATAACGTTAAACCTCCCCTTAGATAATAATAGTCTACTACCTTAAATAACTACTAGGTAAACAACTACTATAAGTAACATTATAAGGCCCTCTAAAGATGCTCTAGATTAAATAACAAACCTTAAAAACGAGATATAAGAGCTTAAGGTAATAATAGCTACCCTTATAACTAGCTAAACTAGAATACCATCTATACTACTAGTAGTAGACACCCTAGTGCTTACTATTAAAGGAGATAGGGACAAACTACTTATACTATAAATGTAAAACATACCTACCTTTATTTAACTACTACTTATTAGTACTACATAATCCTTATTAATCCTAGTCTTACTATAACAAGGCACTAAGGACTACTTATATTATTATAAGAAATCTATTATATTAAAAAGAATTATACCCTTAAGTAATAGCATTAAGTATACCTTCTTATAGTAAAGTACTTTTATATAAGACTAACTTATAGTTAATAAAGATCATTACCTTACTAACATATCTTAAAGAGCATTAATATAAGGTACTATAACTAGCTTAGTAAAGAAATACTTAGAACCTTAATACCTATCTAATATACATAGCTTTTAAAGTATTAATAAGATGATAGACTTACTTAGTTTATATTACCTTATAGGTAACAAGACAGAATAGGCCTAGAACAAGTTTAACGACATGTAGATAAGAGAAAAAGGCTATTCTTATAAAACCTTCCTTAAATTTAAGGCTTGCTTCTAGAGCATAGCTATTACTAGATAAGTATTATAGTTAAAGTAGTTTTAATATATATAAAACAAGTTAATACCTTAATTTTATAGCTATATGGTAGTTATTAAGAACTAATAGAATAAGAACTACTAGACTATAGTCTAAGAGCTTACTACATTTAATTAAGAATAGCATAAGAATAACGAATTAAACCTACTCCTAGGATCTATAAAGATAAGCTCTTAATCTATAGATGTAATAAAGACATTAATATTAAAACTAAGATAAGTATTACTACTTATGTTTATAAGGACTTTGTTCTTCTTAAAACTAACTATACCTAAGTATGTAAGGATAGCTACTCTAGCTATTACTAGTAACTATTTTAAGTATAGCAAGCCTAGCTACTTCTAAGACAAGTGCCTACTTAACGCTATAGTAAAGGAAATAAACTAAGAAGCCCTTAAGACTAAAGAACATTAAGAAGAAGCCGTTAAGCTTTAGTTAGATGTATTACTAGAAGAAAATGACAAGGCCTAGGCAAAGGCTCCTTCCTAAGTCTACATAAATGTAACTTATAAGGACTAAACTTATAAGAACTCTTAGGTAAGACCTAGTTCTTAGTTAATATAACACTAAGCATAAATAGACTTAGTGTATAAATAAAGTCTCTTATAGATATAAGAGTAAATAGCTACCTTATTATTAATAAGCCTTTTGTTATATAACTATTAAAAGTACTTTAGAGCCTTATATAGAAACTACCTTACATTATACTAATCTATAGCTTTTATTAGAAAATCTAAAGCTACATATTAAAGTATATTTAGTTATACTTAATAGTTAAAGGACGTTAAATATATAACTACCCCTTTATGCTCCTAGACCTTAGAGTGTAAGATGTGATAATTAGGAAGAAGCTTTTTAGCTACTTCTAAATACTACTTAACTTTATAAAGAGCTAGCTAGTATAGCTAAAGGAGTACCTACTAACTTCTAGCTAGAGTAAGGAGATTACCTTACCTTACTACTTATATAAAACGTTACTTTAATATCTAGTATACTAATTAGATATAAATCGTAAGGATCTAGTAATCTACTATAAAGATAGATGCTATGTAAGTAGATGCTTGTTAAAAGCAAATATAATAATTCTAGACTATAAGGAAACCCTAGTATTAACACTAAGCTAACCTTAAATTAAAGAGAACCCTCTCTCTTTACTTATAAAACTAACACCTAGCTTTATACTAGTGTAAATCTACAAGATAGGTACAAACGCTCTTTACTATAAGATGATATAAAGAGATGCTAAGTTCTTCTAGACAAGTATCTATAAGATTAATTAGATCATTTAGGAAAGGGAAATAAAAGAAGATAATAAGATAGCTACTCTTATTAAGTAAAAGCTCCTAGCTATACACTAAAACTACACTAACGTCTTCTTAAAATTAAAATCTAATAAATTATCACTACATTATGTATATAACTATAAGATATAACTTAAGGTACTATTACTAAACGCCTTCTCCTTACTTTACTAGTAAGGTACTAAAGAGCTTAAGGCTATAAAGTAATACTTATTAAAGAACTTAGAGAAAGGCTTTATCGTTAATAACAATAGCCCCTTTATGTCCCTTATACTATTTGTTAAGAAAGTAGATAGTAAGCTAAGGTTTTACATTAATTACTATAAGTTAAATAGCTTTACTTATAACGATCTATACCTTATATTATACATTAATGAATTGTTAAGCTAGGTGTTAAAAGCTAAGATCTTTATAAAGCTAGATATCTAACAAGCCTTTTATTATATATAAATACACCCTAACTCTAAAGAGTACACTACCTTTTAAACTTACTATAGATTATATAAGTATAAGGTGTTACTATTTAGACTAATAAACGGCCTTACTATGTACTAACGTTATATAAACGATGTCCTTATATAATACTTAAATAACTTTTATATAACTTACCTAGATAACATCCTAATCTATTTTAAGGACCTTATAGAACATATTAAACATATATATAAGGTCCTTTAGCGTCTTAGAGAGGTAGGACTATAAGCTAACATTAAGAAGTATAAGTTTAACATTACTTATATAAAGTACTTAAGTTATATACTAACTACTTCTAGTATTAAAGCAGATCTTAAGAAAATTAAACTACTATGTAATTAGATCTAACTAACTACTATTACTAGTGTAAAGTCCTATCTAGGTTTCTATAGGTTCTACTACTAGTTTATCTATAACTTTAGAAAGATTACAAGGCCTCTAACTACTATCATAAGCCCTTCTAAGCTGTTTTAGTAGACTAATGAATGTAAGAACGCCTTTAAGGAATTATAGAGATAACTATTAGTAGTATAGGCACTATACTACTTTAATCCTAAATTGCTTATAAAACTAGAAACTAACTCGTTAGATAGAGTTATAGCTAGTGTACTTTCTTAAGAATACCTAGATAAGCTCTAGTACCTAGTTAGCTTTTATAGCTATGTCTTAACTAAGTATAAGATTAATTAAGAGATCTATAATAAGGAGCTATTTGTAATCATAAAAGCCTTCTTAAAGTAGAGACCTAAACTAGCTTTAGTAGTACACTAAGTTAACGTTTATACTAATTACTACTTACTTAAATACTTTATAACTATAAAGGTTCTTACTATAAAGTAAGTGTAGTAGATAGAACTACTCTTTAACTTTAACTTTTATATTATGTATATAGTAAGTAAGAATAACTAAAAGGCTAATATTCTAAGCTAAAGAGACTAAGACCTTATAATATAATAGAAAGTTAAGTTAGATAGTTATATAAGGGTGTTATTAGGCCTAGCCTGCCTACACCCTTATATTAAAGCTAAGTTAGCTAATAGCTATATAGCATTAGTTAACGTTATAAATACCCTAAAAGCGTAAATGCCCTTTAACCTAATTAAGGCACTATGTGCTAATAATAGGAAGTCATTTACTAAGACATATATAAAGTAATTATTACTAGATAGCTTTGCCTTAAGTAACTAACTCCTTTTATATAAAGGTTACTTATATGTAAAACGCTATATTAAGCTTTATATAAAACTCATCTAAGAGGTATATAACTAAGTGTTAATAGCACATCTAAGTAGTAAGAAGACATACTAATTACTTACCCTAAAGTATCATTAGGTTAGTATAAAAGTAGACTACTTATAGTATATATATAACTACATAACATGCTACCTTTTACACACTAATGTTATAAAGTAATAAGGCTTCTTACACCCCTTACTAATACTTAACTACCTTATATAACATCTTATAATAAACTTTAAGGAGTTCCTAAGGGATAAGCATAGGTATAATAGCATTCTAGTGTTTATAAACTACCTTAGTAAGAGTTTAGTAACTATACTATGCTATAAGACTATAGATATATAACAAATAACACAATTGTTCATTAAATGGATTTATTAATTTAAACATACCTTAGTGTTAATCATTAACGATTATAGACCCTAATTTATGTTCTCCTTTTAGTATAAGTTCTACTAGATCATTAGCGTTAAGATTAAGCTCTTAATAGCTTACTATAAGTAGACTAATAGTTAGATAGAAATCATAAACTAATATATTAATTAAAGACTATGCTTATTCATATCCTATTACTAGGATAACTAGAGTAAGCTTATCCTTATTATAAATTAAGTCTAGATAACGCTACCTTATGCTTTAATTAGCATAACCCCTTACTAACTTAAGTATAAGATAGATCTACATACTAGCTAGGATTAAAACACTCTAAAGGGAACGAACCCCTAGGAAACTCTAAACTAGAATAAAGCTAAAGTAGTTACTAAATAAATGTATACTACTTAGATTAACGTAAAGGAGAATATAGTTAAGGCCTAAGAAGAGATGTTAAAGTATATTAATTAACACTAAAGAGCCATTAACTAAGTCATTAAAGATAAAGTATATCTCTTAATAAGGAATCTTAAGAACACTTACCTTAGCTATAAGTTAAGATAGTAATAGGTTAAACTATATATAGTACTAAAACAGGTTAGATATACATTTTAACTATAGCTACCTAACGGTTCTTAAATATATAATATATTCTTACTAAACGTACTTATTAAAGCTTTAAATAACCCCTTACTTAGACAAGTAGCACTAAAGCCTAGTAGTAAAGTTATTAATAGCTAAGAAGAATAGTAAGTAGAAAAGATCCTTACTATAAGACTTTATTATAAGTAACTATAATACTAGGTAAGCTAGGTAGGATTTAACCTTAATCTAAAGTAGTATCTTATAGTAAATTTTAAGAACTCTTTACTTAAGCTTTAAGAGTTTTATATAAAATACCCTAACTTACCTAGACTACTAAAGGACTTACTTAGATAGATTATAGCATAAGAGATAGGCAAGCTAAGCTATAATTATAAAAGGAATAATAAAGTAGGAAAGATAACGTTATTACTACATATAACACTAAACTAAAACACCCTTTAAGCTAGGGCACACTTAGCATTATAATCCTTATAAAGGTCACCCTTCTTAAACATCTTACTAATGTTATAACAAGTAGCTACTACTATAAGAGATAAAGGGTTAAAGTAACTTTACATAAAGGACTAGACCTAAGTTCCCTTTAATATAAGGTCTTTACCTAAGATTAGGAATAACCTTATCCTTTACCTTCTTTACCCTCTTCCTCTTTATCTTACTACTATAAGCTACTACTATAATAGTAGTAGACCCTTTATCTACTACTACTACTACCTCCTTTATCCCCTTTACTACTACCTTAAAGGTAGCCACCACCTCCCTTAGTAAGGAAGAGGTGCTAACCTACCCCTTAAGTAGTAAGGTTATATCCCCCTTTACTCTCTTTATTATAACCCTTATTACATTTACTACTTAGTAGACTTATTATATAAGGCGTTAGCTCTAGAATAAGAAATAATAAAAAAGGGGTATACTTATATAAAAACTAGTCTTAATAGACTAGTAAAGGATAAAGCTCTTTATGTATAAGGAGAGCTTATATAAGGAGTAAAACTTAAGCATTTAAGTAATAGCTAAAGTAGCTATATACTTAATATCTACTATAGTAACCTTAATAGTAATAAGGTTAAGGTTACTTAACGCCTTAGCGTTAAGGAGGGTCTAGTATTCCTTTACTAGGAACTAAGACATTTATCCTTATAAGGTTAGCTATATAAGAATAATTATATAAGACTATAAGTTATTTATAAACTTACTAGTATACACCTAGCGTGTTACGTTATATAATATGTGTACTTAGAGCTTACTAGGCTCTAGACATAGCTATAAGCTAGTTCCTTAGCCTTAAGATCACCCTTCTTATAAGTATAACATATGTAGTATATATAAAAGGCAACACTAAGAGCCCTAGGAGGGGTAGGCACTAGCATTATTAGTATTATTATAAGATTAAAGCTATAGAATCCATTAGCCTAACTCTTAAGTTATCATTAGCATATCATTATATATACATTACCTACTTATTTATTTAGATTGTTTAGTTCTTATAAATAATTAATTAATATATAATATATAAATAAAAGGGGCTATGTACTAGTCTTAAGAGGGAGTTCTAGAGCGTTATTATAAGGAAAGAAGTCTTTGTAAATGTAAGTAAAAATGGGTACTTTATAACATTAGCTTATAATAATAAGTTTCTAAAAAAAAGTAGCATAAGCATAGTAACTAGAAAAATCACAACCCTTTACATTACCCTTAGACACTTTCTAGTATTAACCTAGAGCTTTATAACTAGCCTTTATTATAAACAAAGCACTACTTTACTCTATATCCTAGGGATACATTTAGCCACATAATGCTTTAACAAAGACCACCCTACTTACACTAACACTTAGATACTCTTTATATATAATAATAGGTTATACGCTTTAAGGACAAAGCCCTCTCTTAGGGGGGGGGGTAATGTAAGGATGCCTCTTTACATAAAGTACATTTAGACCTAAGGTAACACATAATAAGTAACACTATAGTAGGGTAGCATAAGAGTTCTAGTATTAGAATAGATTTAGAGCCTAAATAATAACAGCTTTAAGGAACACTAAGGACTAGCTAAGCTAGACCTATTATAAATATTAAAGGGGTAGGAAGCCTTAAGCTCCCCCTTTATCTTTTTTATATCCTTTATAGTAGACCTATAGGATTACACTAACTCCTATTTAACTTATACTCTTATATATAACTTCTTATAATATAGTGCCCTATGTCCTTATAAGTTTCTTATTAAGAACATCTAATATCTCTTATATAAAGAAGTAAAGGGGTTATAAAGCTATAATAAGCTTATCTTTATAGTAATGCTATATTAAATAAAAGAGGAAGGATAAGAGCTAAAGATTTAAGAGGTTCTAGAAGAATACTACACGTTCTTAAACGTCTTTAATAACAAAGGGGTAGCGTTACTACTAGAATACTTAAAGTATATAAAGCATACTATTAATATTAAGCTAGGGAAGTAACTACTATAAAGACTAATCTATAGCCTCTTAGTAAAAGAGCTAGAGACACTAAGGGTATATATAAAGAACTTGCTCTAAAAAGGTTAGATCTATTATTTAATAAGCTTAGCTAGAGTGCTAATCCTCTTTATACTAAAGCTAGATAAATTAAAGCAACTATACGTTAATTATTAAAGGCTTAATGTGATAATAGTAAGGAATTAGCACCTAATCCTACTAATATTAAAGATCCTTAACTAGTTAAGTAATATAGTAATATTTACTAAACTAGATGTAAAGGATACATACTAACATATAAGGATCTAAAAGGGGAATGAGTAAAAGATAGCTTTCTAAATAAGGTATAGCCTCTTTAAGTACTTAGTAATACTATTTAGGCTTTATAACACCCTTGCCTCCTTCTAAGTATATATTAATAAAGCTCTTGTTAGACTTATAAACATATTATATATTATGTACCTTAATAACATTTTAATCTATTTAAGGTATAGTAAGGACTACTTATAACACGTTTATACTATCCTTAAGAGGCTTTAGAAGTTTAAGATATATTATAACCTTAAGAAATGTAAATTCTTTACTATAAAGGTAGAGTTCCTTAAATTTATCATCTTTATAAAAAGAGTCTTAATAGACACCTCTTAGGTTAAAACAATTATAAGATAACTAGAACCTATAAGCTTTAAAGACTTATAAGTCTTCCTTAGGTTTACAAACTTCTATTAAAGGTTTATTAAGGGTTATTCATATATTACATAGCCCTTTATAAGAATGTTAAAGGGAAGTAATAAGGGGAAGAAAGCTAGCCTATTCTTATAGAATAAGGAGGAAGCAAAGGCCTTTAAAACGTTAAAAATAACGTTTACGTCTACTTTACTCCTCTACTACTTTAACCTAAATCAACTCATTTATCTTAAGATAGATAGTTTAGGAATAATAATTACTACTATCCTAACCTAGCTATATATTAACAAAGTAAGGGTTAAAGGGCGAATTCCCCACGCTATCAACGGGGTGCGGAGATGCCCTCGCTACGAGCCTAAGCTGCAACTACGTTAAGACGGGGGATGACACCTACAGGATCGTCTCCAACTACACGACGGTTTCGCTTTCGTACATGTGCACGTCGGAGTGCTTTGCCTCTATCGAGACATATCGAAATAATGTTATTCAAGCGTGCGTAAACGATACATATCGTGACCAGAATGCCACGACTAGTGATCTTGGCGATCCGACCATCTACGATCAGAACAACCTAGTCATAAAGCCCATTGCTCTCCCGGATTAATACTTCACTAATTATCGAGAGATGTGTTTACAGGACAGGTTAGTACAGAACTTGCCCCGTGTACACGACTGACGTAGAATCAGTGCTAGAAACTACTGTTACGTTAAGCTCTAAGAGGACGCCACCGCGACCGGGTTAGACAACTCATCTTTCCTCTGCAACGAGTGTAGATTGAAGACATTCTAGCTACAGCTTCAAGATCCATGGTCCTATAGCGAAGACAAGGCGTTGATATACTCATCTATCACCTCGAGCTGTGCCATCACCAGTATGCCCATTACGAGGCCTACCGAAGTCATCATTAGTAGGTACGTGTGATGACGATCCATTGATCTACTGTTGTCACTCAATACGCACAGCTTATGACTTCATTATCATTAGTACCTCAGCAGCTCCCTCGACAGCGACGTGTACTAGAACGACGGTAGATATCCAACTAGGAGACACGTGTGATACGATTGCCAAAGCAAACTCCATCTCTACCTAGCAGCTTCTCGCCGCTAACGGCCTCGACGGGGGCTGCACAAACTTCCCCCAGAATGGCACACTCTGTATTAATGGATCTTGCCCAACATACGTCGTCACGGCTAACGATACATGTCCAGAGATTGCTACTACTAACAACATCACCCTTACACAATTGTTCTCCTACAACCCAGAGTTGAACTCTAGATATAGCAATCTAAACCAGGCGGTCGGTCATCATATCTGTCTCGATACACCGTACAACTATACGTATAATCCAAATGAGAATTCGTCGCCAACATCAGCTAGCGTAGCCGCTCCAGTTCCCACTAATGTAGTTCAAGGAACAAACATAATCTGCGGGCGGTACTATGAAGTTCAAGAAAATGACTACTGCGCGTATTTAACGATCAAGAACAACATCAACCTATAGGTCAACTTCCCGGGCTATCACGTCTCTATGCTCACACGAGAAGGAATGATTTCTATTTCCTTAATCCGGAAATCAACGCTAACTGTACGAATCTACTCTTGAACTATTCCTACTGCGTGAGTCCTCTTCTGATTTCAAGCGCCCTTTTCGCTTTAAATCTGCTAATACATACACGTAGGTCTTACCTGTTAGTGATATCAATACATACCCTAGATACTCTGCCACGAGTACAACAGGCTCGTCAGCCATAACGACTACACCTACTACATCATTCACTGTAGGCTCTACCATTAATTTAGATGACCTACCCTCGGCCACACAACCCGCCATCGCAACGCTGACGAGCTTAGGTAATCCACTCGCAAACGCCACGAGGCTGGATTGCGCCGTCTACGACGACAATTCCCGAGGTGTTATAAATTGCAGTTTCATCACCACAATTTATTCCGTACGGCTTTCTGATTTTGTAAGATGCACCCCCTATGCTTGCTTTCTCATGCAATCCCCTTTTGTTAGGGCTGATACTACGATCCTTGCTAACAACTCACTAATAGGTGTACTAGAACCCAAGTTTAAGCTACTATAACTGCACGGTTCAGAATGCAACCCAGTATTGTGCTGTGTTAGGTCCCAGGTACCAATCTCAACCAGTCATCACGGAACCATATGCAGACGTTCCTGCCAACGCGGCAGCAAACAGCACCATGGATTGCTATTTCTGGTGGGACGTACTAGAGGGTGAGCTCTAGCTTTTTCTAACCCTTTTCTCGATTACCGTCCGAGCTACACTAACCTAGATTTTCGTAGCAGACGACACATGTAGCAGCATCCTTGACGACAATGATATCTCTATCGATTATTTCTACAAATGGAATCCGAGGTAGGTCACACTAAACAAGCTATAGCTACCTAAAGCTCCCTAAGTCTTAAAAGATAAGGAAAGATTCAAAACGCTAACTCGTTAGAATATAGCGTTAAAAGCGACTGCACGGCATTGCAGCAAAGCGTTTCCTACTGCGTCATGTGAGTGTCCCACTTTCATACCTATCTACTGATAAAGCAGAATTTGATTTTATATTTATAGGGGACCTAGGTGGAAGGATGCAATGGACGGATTGCCTAGAGATCTAGTTACGACGACTACAACAGCCCTACCGTCGTCTACGTCCTGCGGCACCGTACAGCCGCCTCTTCTAACGCAAGCTAGGATCCCATGCAAATGCAACAAATTCGCGCCCCAAGAAGATGGTATGTACCTACCTTCTATGCTAAACTAAAACAGAAGGCAGGAAACTATCTAAGTAAGACACAAATTCTAATTTAAAACTTTGTAGGCAAGTACTGCTCCGACCTCGCGCAAGACGCGGGTATTACGATAAAGCAGTTCTACGAGTACAACCCTGCCGTCAGGGATAGTTGTTAGAACTTATAGGTCGGATATGCGTACTGCGTGTAAGTAACCCTCTTCTTTTCGGTTTGTCTTTCATCGCACTTAAATACTAATCTAGTCCAGTGGTGTTTCCTCTTAAATGGCAGACGCAACTCTTTATATCAATTTTGATAACATAATAACTATGATAAGAAGGAAGGAAGCATTATTCTTTAATGTGGATAAACCCCTAGAATCGTACACTATAATACTATAAATATGCGTAACTTTATCATAGACCTCACTCACCCTAAAAACCTTAAAGCGTGCATATAACTATACTTATATTGAGATTTTCTGCATTCATTATCTATGCAGTACAGAATTATCATTCATTAATAACATTAATAGAGCAAAGTCAAATAATAGCTTCATCGAGCCAGTGCCCATCACATCATCTTACGACGAAATGAGTTGTATATAGTATGTCAGTGTCTTTTGCTACAGGAGCCATTCCATGCGATTCTAGCCCTGCAAACTAGGCAGAATTAGGCAACAACACCCTAAACCCATTGGTGTATAGAGTTACGAACATAGCTTCTCGGATGAGCAAAGGCTACAGCCCCAGAGAATTAAACAAGTTTGTTCTCGCTTAGCAAATCACACCTAGGATTTAACAACTTCGGAGGTAGCTTGGCTGGCCTCTAACAACGACGTCGTAACTAGCACAATGAATCGCCTACCAACAGAAACTCTGGCTGAGATAGCGTCGCAGCTAAAGGCACTCCTTGGGAAAAATATAGACCCACACAAACCGAGACTCGCGCCCTACTCGACAATCAGTAGGAGATGGCAGGAGGTGATTGAGCGCCAGACCTTTCGCCGCATAAACATCAACACCGACACACTCCCCGAGCTCACGGCTATTCTCGGCGGTTCAACGGGGGCTCAACGTATCTGTTCAATACGGGAGCTGGATTTTCATCATCTTCGTGACCAGGTGCCTTCCCTCGCTCCTACACAGCATGATGAGCTGAGAGAGCAGCAACGGCTGGCAGATGAGTCCTTTTCCGAAAACATGAGGGCGCTGTTCGGTCTACTCAAGGGGTGGGAGGAGAGATTAGCAGGGGACCAGTACCAGCTGCGTCTCTTTCTGGGAACGGAGTATCGCCAAAAGGAGGCGGGTGTGCCGCTACCGCCTTCTCCTACAGTGGATATTGTAAGACCGCCCAGGCCGGCAGATGCGCCACCAGACGCGCCACCAGGAGTGTACCGCCGCCCTATGCTAGTGCGGCCCTTGCCTGAGCCAATAGTGGCCCCCCCTCCTCAGATTGGTGTGCGATATATTAGCGAAGAGATGTTGCCAGAGCTCACTATTGTGTCTTCGATGATACTGTACAATGGTCATGATATCCACCCTGAGAGTCTGTTGCAGATTATCTCCCAGATGAAGTGTCTGGTTGACTTTGAGGGTAATATTTTCGAAGAAAACGTGAGTCTAGAACTCACTCGTGAATATCGAAAAGGTATGTGGCTGTGGCTGTCTCTTCTAGGCCGGGTTTGTGTGTGGTGTGTGTTTCGCGGTTCCAGCTCTGACTTCCTCCTCAGTTCTAGCTCAGTGTTTGCACCTTTTGCCACGATCGCTCAATGTATTCCGGTCGAAATTCCCGTATGCGGATCCCGACCCGCATACTTCGTATTCGGTGCTTGTTGAGCCTCAGCGCGACCATCTCTGCCTCGGCATACGAGCTCTGTCAGACCAGCTCCGAATACTTCTTCTCGAGGGTCTTCGAATATCACCAGCAATCTTTGCAGGCGATGGCGATGGTTCTTATCCAGATTGGTCTAGGCTAGAGAAAGTAATCATTAGTTACCCAGTGATATCGTCAACCGGTGATTTTACCCTCTCTCCCCAAGTTCTAAGGATACGGTTGACTAACTAACCCAGGACAATGGTTTGCTACCGTCGCGCCCCCTGAAGAAGATATGCAAGACGACCCAGATGACTACGATGATAGAATCTACTACTCCATCCCCGAACCCAAACTTCTCAACGAGCTTTACGCCGCAGCTGGGAAAGCCAAACAACACATGCCGAGCTTAAGATATATGGAACTAACACTAAATATCGATCTTGGCCAGCATATATTCTCATACGGTTTTGACCACCTGCGAAAGAGGGTTACGATATCCTTAGAGAGCGACGTTGCCTTTAAATTCAGTAACGAGGTTGCTGAGGCTTGGGGGTTTAATCTGGATGAAGTGGATTCGCCTGAGGGAGAAACTTTCACTGAGATTTTCTTAACGTAACGTATGGAATAATTATGCACTTTCCTACCTACTTCGCACGCGCGACCAAGTATTTATATCCACAATAACACTTCCTTTACATTCGAAGTCAGCAGAACTACAAGGAATCTCTCCCTCTCCTTCTTTCTCTTCTACATCATAAATTAGCTATTTACATAATTAGCCTTCTATGCAGTCGTTTTATATCTTGCTTCTTCTCCGCCTCCTAAACAAATTTTCAACGCATTACCTATGCGAAACATAAATTCACCTTGTAACCTATTTTTACAGTGTAATAGGAAGGCTAGCTAACTATAGAATGGGCGGGAGGGGCTGAAAGCCTCTAATCATTATGCCCAGTATTAAATGTTAGTTTTCTACAGAGCTCGAAGCAACAGTGGGACTTCCATAACAACACTGTGCTGTACATTGGAATACCAGGTAAGTTTAAATGGATTATCAGGTCTCAAATCTCTCTATTAAGCTGATATAATACTTGAATTAACAGCGCTTCTCTCATTATTATTCGATTCTAGCTCTGGGTGGTTTGCCCCAGATTTCTATGGACATCTATCAGACCGGCAGTTCAGGACCACTGGTCTCCCATGACGCAGCCTACATACGAGACACAGCCAATACTTCTTCTAGGGGCTTACAATATGCCTCCCGGGGTTGAGGTTACACGATACTGACCGTGGGGACTAGAGATGTAGTGGGGGGTGCGGACTGGATGGGATCAGGGGGAAGGGGGGTTGCCACTTGCACTTAGGAGCCCGCTCGATATGACGTTAGTAAATAGTAAGGGTAGCAATAGAAGAAAGGCAAAAGATCTATATACCCGGCACATAGCGAAAAGATTTAGGGGGCTAAGAACAAGCACGGGATTGGATAAGATAGGTTCCAGTGGCTGACATGCTTTCACACCGGGATTGGATACCAACGCCGGGAAATAGGCAAGTCCGAGGGTAGAATGATAATAGGAATATCCTATCCAACAAAAGATAAGACATTGAATAGGGGCGGGGCAACTGTGCACAGCGTCATCTCACTCAAACAATCAACAGGTCAACAGGTAGAAAGTATATGAAACACATTAGGAACAGTTATTAAGTATGTAGTATTCGCATCAAGCACTACCTTTCCCCCTGTCCATCTCTCTAATGGTATTCGATTCGATCCGTCTTTCTCGCTATTCTGCTCTGACTGTTGTACAAATACCGCACAAAACAAATGATATCTCTGCGCCTTGGGACGAGAAAAGGTGTCTATCTCCTTTACCCACCCACTCACTATACATGCTGCTGTGGCCCCCCCATTCTTTCTCTTGTGTTGCGCCGGGTTACGGGAAAAGGAATATAAGGAAATGGAGACGTCGTGTCTTGTAAGGCAATGGCTAGCCAGCGACCAGGACCCATAATCTGATTCTTGTTAGTCTTTTGCGAATTTGGGGGGTTTGTTGAACAGCCAGCACTACAAGGGATGTCCGGAACAACGGGTAGGGGAAATGGGTAGGAAGGGGGGGTAAATCAACTCACAAAAAGAAAACCATCAACACCCCAAACATCTGCGCCACCAACCACCGATTCCCACTCACCCTCCCCCAATACTTCAACAGCTCCCTCTGCGCCCCCTGCACATTATCCACCACATCCTCCGTATTCGCATCGATCCTCTGAATCATCTCGCTCTGCTCACTCACCATCCCCGCCAACTGTCCAAAGATCCCCCCAAGCTCCGAAATCGTGCGCTCAATCGCCTCAATCGCCTCCCCGCGCTGCTGGATGTACGCGTGCTGCGGCTGCGCTTCCTCCATCATCAGCAGCTGCTGGTCGCCTACCGGGTTGAGGGTGAGGAGGTCTTGCGAAGTGGAGCCGGCTGTGGCGGGGTTGTAGGGCGGTGCGGGGGAGCCTCGCTGGGGGGTGCTGTAGAGGGGGGATGCGGATTGGGTTTCGGAGGGCATGGCGTGGGAGGAGACTGCGGAGACGAAGTTCTCGGTGCGGGAGCGGGAGGCGCGGATGTTTTGGGTGCGGAGCTCGAGAACGTCTTTGAAGTTTGCGGAGACGTCGGTGAGTTTTCCCTGGAGGAGGAAGACGACGTTCTTGGCGTGCTCGGTTTGTTGGGTTGTGGAGGAGGGGTTTTGCACGCGGGTGAGAGTTTGGAGGGAGGAGATTTGGGTGTTGAGCGAGGAGAGGTCTTGCTTGATTATGTAGGTGAGCTCGTTGATTTCGAGGGGGCGGTCGTCGAAGAGGGTTTTGCGCTTTGCGACTAGGGATGGGGTTAGCTGGGTGGTTCTTGGTCTTGGATAGGAGAGGGGGGGGAAGACGCACGTTGAGCGAGTTTCTCGAGCTTCGCCATCGTCCCCGAGATGCCTGTTTCGCGTTCTGACGTGTCTTGGAGCTCCCTCTAGCTAGACTACGTTCTCCGCCCCTGCTGCCCCTGCTGCCCCTACTGCCCCTGCCTCGTCGCCGTCCCGTCGCCCCCGCGTCTCCTTCCGCCTCCAGACTCGCCCTAGTAGGTTTCTCTTCCATTCGGCTTCTTATGTCTTAGCCCTTCGGCAGTGGCCCTTCTATGGCCCTGCTTAGGGACCTGTTTCCTTCCCCTCCTAGCTTGTAGGACCCTTACTAACTTCTAGATAGATCCCCCTAGCGCTCCCTCCTCTACGGCCGTGGTCCCTATGGTCGCTGTCACCTCCCCCGCCACGCCTGCAGCCCCCTCTATGGCCTCTGCTATCGCCTCCCCTACTACGCCCACAGCCCCCTCTATGGCCTCTGCCACGCCTCCCGTCGTCGTTCCTGTAGTCCCTATGGCGTCCTCCCTTATAGCGCTCGCCTCCCTTGTCCTATCCCCTGCCTCCCCTACCTCGTCCCACCACGGCCCTGTTGTCTCGTCCCCTATAGGCCCCCCTACCCTCTTCGTGCCCTCTAAGTCCTTAAAGGAGGAGGGCATATGCTCTAATTTAGAGGAGGAGAGGGTAGTAAGGAAGGGGAGGAAGAAGGAGAAGGAGGAGAAGAAGGGGAAAGAGAAGGAGAGGGAGAAGGATATAGGTTACATGTATCCCTATTACTACTCTAGTGATAACCCTAGGTAGTAGCACTACTACCTTTAGTATAAGTACTACCTTTACTATATAAAGAGGCTTAGGTAGAAGGCTATGTTAAAGTGTATATTCCCTCTTATATATACTAAGTATACTTACTATATATAGTTAAAGGATAAGTGCCTTTTAGTAAGTAATCTATTCCCCTCTTATAATGTCTTTAAGCTACTTATTCCTTATTAACTAAGCTAGATGTCTTTAGGTCCCCCCCTTTATAATAGTAATAGTTATAGAAATAGTAAATAACTATTATAACTATAACGTTACTACTAGTACTACTTAAGGTACATTTATAAAGTAATAGTTAAGTAATAGAAGTATTATCTTATTACTTAACTAAGAAGGTAATAGTAGTAATAGTAATATATATATAACTACTATACTTAATTAAGATTGTTTCTTAACTTAAGTAAGGCGTAATACTTAATATAAATTATTATAACATACTATCCTTAATTAAGATTATTATAACTTATTATACTTAATTAAGATTTTTATAACATAGTACTAGTACTAGTGCTAATGCTAGTCCTTCTCTTATATATAATAAATAATAGCTAGCTAACTAAGAAAATATAGAAATGCTTAGTAAGTAGTAATAGTTAAATTAACTAAGGATTACATATACTTCTAGTAATAGTAATGCTAAGGGGGTTCTTCTTCTTAGAACTTTTAATTTATCTACTATAAGCTAACTTAATAAGATATACCCCCTTTTATAAGTTTAACTATAACTATATATAATAACCTTAACCTACTTATAATAAAAGATATATAGCTAATAATTAAGTAAGGTATTATAGTATCTTAAAGGTGCTTTAAGTAAGTATAACTAGTACTAGTGCTATTACCCTTATTATAAATAAAGGAAAGAGAGGTTAAAGAAGTAGTAAGTAACTTAAACTAATATAATAAGATTAATAAAGAGCATAAGGTAGTAATTATACTATAGATATTATAATAAAAAGGTAAGGA
This sequence comes from Pseudogymnoascus sp. 23342-1-I1, assembly GCA_001662575.1. Lineage (NCBI taxonomy): Eukaryota > Fungi > Ascomycota > Leotiomycetes > Thelebolales > Thelebolaceae > Pseudogymnoascus > Pseudogymnoascus sp. 23342-1-I1. The sequence continues at coordinate 3,653 of KV455022.1, read as the reverse complement.
TATAGTAAAGGAGTAGCTTATAGTTAAGTAAGAGGATAAAGCTATTATTATTTAAAGTTAAACTATTAATATTACTATTAGTTTTACTATAAAAGCTATTATTACTACTAAAGCTACTATTATTACTAAAGCTACTACTACTATTAAAGCTACTATTAAAGCTATTATTAAAACTATAATAATTAAGGATACTATAAGATAAGTAAGTATATAATATAAAGAGAAGGTAGTATAAAATATAAAAGGTAATAAGGAGTCTAAAGTCTAAAGCTAGATACTAAGTAAGATATCTTAATATTTATAAATAGATATTATAAAACCTATTATCTATATATAGTTAATTATTAGTTTATAAAGAAGTAGTAATAAGAGGAAGTAATAGTCTTTACTACTTATCTTAAAGTAGGCTATAATTACTAATTAGCTATAAGAGATGCTAAACATACTACTTTAAGCTATTATACTTATTAATTCCTCTTTTATTATTAATAATAACACTAGTAATAACATTAGTAATAATAGTACTTAAAGTTACATTAAGCTTATAAAGCTTATTACTATACTCTAATAAGGTTCTTAAGTATAAAACAATAAGATACCTTTACTAATTATAGTTTAAGTTATATAATAGTTATAATAGTTTTATAAGTATATATAAGAGTAACATTAAGTATAAGAGGAAGAGTATATATAAGCTTATAAATAAGCTAGCTCCTTATAATACTTTTATTACTTACTATTATAGATTACTACTTTATTAATAAGTACTAATACTTATAAAAGCCCCTTTACTACTATACTAGATATACTAAGCTAATATAAGCTTATAAAGTATAAAGAGTATAAAATAAAAAGCCTTAATTAGTAAGTAATATTTAAAGAGAACTTATATATTATTACTAATACTACTACTAATACTATTACTAGCATTATTACTAATATTACTACTATTATTATTATTACTCCCCTTTTTACTTAAACCTTATAAGGTCTTTACTTAAATATATATTATAACTATAGTTAATATAAGGTAGTACTAGAGATTAACTTTAATGTTAATAGCTTATATATATTTCTAACTAGCTTAGTAGTAACATACTAAGGTCTAAACTAATTCTTATAATAATACTAGCTACTTAACCTTAGTAATAACATTTACCTTAACCTTTAAGTATTAAGCTTTAACTAAAGGGGCTAATAAGTATAAGTATAATAACTACTTTATTAAATCTAATACTTTTACTTTAAGAAGGTTATTAAGATATTTAACCTACTTTTATATATTATATTCTTATAGTATAACTTTATTTATAATCTTAATAAAAGTAGTAGTAATAGTAGTAATAATAGTAGTAATACTAAGAATAAAGTAATAACTTTAATTAGATAAAAGAATAAGGTAATGCTTATAGATAAGATTATCTTACTATTTATTTATAAGGTAGTATAATTAATAAATATCTTATAATACTACTTTATATTTATAGCTTTAATTAAGGTTAATGCTTTTATAAATAATAAGAAGTAATATATAAAGGTTTTAGTTTTATAAGAGTCTAAGCGTAGAAAGGTAATAGGTTAAGTAAGGACACACTAGTGATAACAATAATAATAAGCGCTCCTTATGCTATGTAGTAGGTAGCAAAGGGCTAATTTAGAGCTAAATAAGCATTATATAAGTTATATATAAGTGTAAAAGATAGTCTAAGAGGCTATAAGGCGCTAAGAGGTTTAAGATAGTAATGTTAAGGTTATGATTACAATTATGTCCTAAAGTAGTAATTAACCTTACTATGTAACTAAGTAGCTAGGCTAAGAGAGGTAAATGACCTTATTATGTAAGTATATTATAACTCCTTACATATAACCTTATATAACCCTTTATATATAGGATATAAGAGGATAATAGCTTAGGCTATATTACATTTACTTATTTATAGTACTTACTATTATTATTATTTATAATTACCTCTTATCTACCTCTTATCTACCTCCTTACTACTAGCGACTACTAGTAACCTATACCTTACCCTAATGCCTTACTATGCCTTAGCTAAGGCTCTTAATAATAGAGAAGAGGTGCTAAAAGGCTAAGCGCCTAGTATGATAGTAAAGGTAAGTTTAAGAGCATATAGCTACAAACAACCCCTTTGTATACATAGGACTAAGGCTAGCCTATAGGCTAAGTAAAGGTAAAGAAGATGTTAATAATAAGCTAATTAAGGATAAAGAGTAGGTAGGCATAAGGCTAAATAATGACAAAGAGCAAGTAACATACAAGGGGCTAATTAAGGATAATAAGGAATAAATAGACATATAGCTAATTAATGACAAAGAGTAAGTAGACATAAGGCTAAGTAATAATAAAGAGTAGGCTAACTTTATATTAAGGGGTAGTAAAGATAAGTTTATAATAAGTTATAATAAGGGGCTAAATAGTAGTAACATAGCCTCTATCTACCCTTAAAATGATAGTAATAAAAGGGACGTAATAACTATAAACATAAATAAAGCTAATAATTAAGATAGTAGTTAGGCACCTAGCCCCCCTTAAGCTAGCCCATTATAAGAGGGAAGGTAAGAGGGAAGCTAGGATAACACTAGCATTAACTTTATAACAAAGCTTAGCTAGCACTTACTATGGTTCTAAGGGTATAGCTAAGAGAAGTACCTAAAGGCTTATACTTATCATAACTATGCTATTAAAGCTACTAGCCTCTACCTACTACTTAGTAGCTATCTAAGGTAGATAGAGGCTACTAGAATACCTTATGTTATTATATAAGATAGGTTTCTTAGTATAGGTAAGTATAAGGCTTGTTTACTACTAAACTAGCCCCTAGTGTTTAAAGGGAGGGCTGCCTTAAATAATATAAGTAGTATAATAAAGGAAGTAGGTAGTCCTTAAGACAAGAGTAATAAAGAAGTAAGACAGCCTTAAGACAAGAGCGAAGGGGAGGCTAAGCATAGCTAAGAAGGAGCCTAAGTCTACCTCTAATGCTTATAGGTTAATAGCAAGACGCTAGCTAAAATTAACTTTAACATTAATAGCTTCCTTAGATATGCTAGCAACCTTGCCTTTACGCGTTAAGGAGTTATAATTAACCTATTCCCTTACTTTTACTTTAACCTTTAGACGAACCTCTACCTTTATATTACTATATATTATAATGCTAGGTAAGGGGAGTAGCTTATAAAGGTACTACTATACTAGGTTACTTACTATTACCTTAGGTGTATACTTAGCTATAAGGATATATTAATATATATATTCTTCTTATATATGTTTATTACTAAAAGGGTAATGAACTTTCCTAGGAAAGGTAGTAGTAATAAGCATTATCTCCTTTATACCTAGACTAATTAGATACTACTCCTTATTATATTCTACTATATACTAGTAATAAGTTACTAGCACCTCCCCTTATTATAAAAGTAAGCTTAGTATAAGGTAGAAGCCTACTATACTAAGCGCTAGGGGTAGGTAGAGGATAAGAATATAAGTAGCACCTAGAGTCTCTCCCTTTACTATAACCTCTACCTATAAAGGCTAGTGGCTGTTTAAGAGAATGTTAAGTAGTAGCTAGCTAGTAACGAAAACCACATCTACTAAGGTATATAACTCTTCTTCTTTAGTAAGAACACTAAGCTTA